>JAPYZM010000134.1:0-47079 GCA_030522845.1 Psyttalia concolor
AGAACATGATTTTTCTCCCCGGCGTAGGAGTAAAGTCGCAATTCCCTCCCGCGTAGCGGGAGGGAAGTGAGTACTTTGCTCCCGCCGGGGAGAAAACTTCTTTTAATAACATGTGCAAACAATTTTTGAGTCTTAATCTGATGGCACTCGTTTTTGGCACTCGTTACGAAATATACTATTTCTGTACTGCTCCTCACTTTTCCTCATATCGCGATTGGTGGCCTTTCCTCGAACTCGAAAAAATGAAAATTAGTACCAAAAAATATTATTCACGACCAGTGCCATGGATTTTTTTTCCTGGCATGGCATTTGGCACTCGCCTCAGGCTCGGACGGGTCAATTACGCGAGCAAAACCTCCATAGCACATGTCCTGAAATATACAAAATCGTGGACTGTTGTGAGGGAATTTTCTACTTACGAAAAGCGGGTGAGTCCGAGTAGGAGGCTAGGAGTGGCCAACCGCGCAAGTAGAAAAAGCCCATCGATACAGCCCGGGGCAAGAATGTTTCTACTGATTTCCTTTTTTGTGGAGAATGGCAAGTACATGCAGTACGAATTTTCAAATCAGGCGTCGTGAAGATCCGCACAATAATACATTTCATCACTGATAAGAAATAGTATATTTCGATACGATGGCGAGAAAGTGGTTTTTGGACTCGTGGGAAGTTTACAGGACGAGCCAGAGGCGATTGGTATAATCGCACGAATCTAAAAACTCTTTTCCTGCGAATATCGAACCCTATTTTTCCGACACAATGTTTATCGAAAAACACTTTTCATCACGCTGTGGCGGAAAAGTAACTTTTTCGACACATTGAGGGGAAAAATTATGTTCGTAACACGCGAAAAAAGTGGTTTTTGACTCGTGGGACTCTATCACTCGCCTTCGGCTCGAAATATAAACCTTCCACTCGCCAAAAAACCTTTTTTTTTTTTACTTGTTACGAAATATACGATTTCCACACTCGTATCGAAATATACAACTTTGCAATTACGTCTTTCTTATTCAATACCACCGCAGGTATCGCTCCTAAAGTAGTTAATCCGTTTCGAAACAGGGATTACAACTTTTCATTTCATTATTGAACTTGTAAAATCAGGTAAGTGTATTTTCTCAAAAAGTTTTCGCCCAAAAAGTGACAAATAAAAAGAAACACCCGATTTTTTCTTAAGTCCTTTTTGTCTCACTTTGCGTTGCCAACGAAATTTTTTAATGAAAACTGCACTCACCTCCTTTTACCACTTCAGTACTCGTGTCGACAATTCAATAATCCCAGACAAGAAATTAATTGCACAGCAATTACTCCCGTTTGAGACTTTCAAATTCGAACCAAACAATAACGATATTTTGCTCGGAACCAGACTTGCCCAGGCATCTTATTCGCATTTCTCTCAGGGCATGTGGTAAATACAAAAACAAATTACATATCTATGCTTGCTAATGCCTCGGAAAAGTGGGTTTGGTGTCATCCACTTGGAAAACCAATCAACGCGCTTAACCTTTCGGTGTATCGTACAGTTGTTTCAAGGCAGAAGAGGACTTGGTGTGGCCTGGATGCCTTTTTTTTAGTGCCATACCGTTATCGTAAAATAACTTGGTACCCCCGCGAGGTAACAAGTTACTCAGTCGTCTTCGCTCCCCAGTCGCTCTCTAAATGCCCGTCTTGTGAGGTGTTTGATGTGAAAAAAAAAATATACAGGAGGCGGAGGAGGGATCAGGAAGAGTTATCGCGTACGGTTACACGCGACTGGTGAGAATAACGCCAGTCTCGTGAGGGAGTCGAGGTGAACGTGTTACATTTATTTTTCCAGTGAAGTCTGTTTTTTTGTTTCATCCTCCGGGGGGGAAGGTCTGCCGCAAGTGCATTGGATGTCATTGGCCAGCCCATTGTTGAGCGCTGAGGCCTTTTAGAGGAGTGAATTAATTGCGGAAACTCAACCGCATCGCCACTGCACTGTTGCCGGGGTTTAAGATATTGCAGAACGAGGAAAGCAATTGGAGTCATCAGGCAGACGCGAAGAAAGTGATTTATTGATCATGCCTGGGGGACTCAGAGTCAGGATGAGGACTGCCATTGTTCTTATCTTCTTTACAATTTGCTTCAATGTATGTATTTTTTTTTTGTTTAACTAGGTGGGGAGATAATTTATTTAATGTCGGTTCACACATTTCTTGCGCTGCGCTTTGAACACAGATATTACCCGCTTTTTTTTCTTTAATTCTCCTCTCAATACGGGGGGAGAGCATTTTAAAAATTAATATGTAATTGGTATTTTGAAAATTAAATCGCGGAATGTATTTGTATTTTTTCTATTCTTTTTTCTCAAAAAAGCAAAACTCGTCGTTGAAAGGGAAAAAATCTCACGATTTCGAATGTTTATGATTTATTTCGAAGTTTTAGTTATTTTTTTATAATTTTACATTTTTAAAAAGGAATATTAATATTATTTTAATTGAAAAAAAAATTTCTACGTACAATTGTTCTCAAGTGTACCAGATTCAGTACTCCAACGATTTTTCAGGCATTGGTACCAATATTTGATTCCCATATTTGACTGAAAAATTTAGAAAAATAATTATTTTTGTTTAGAATTCCCGCGTAATCTGCAGAAATTTCGACATTTCAAAATTTTTCCATATATTTTTCTCTTCAGAGAAGATCGCGGAGAGAGAGTAGGGAAATTTTGATTATTTTTCAAAATTAATATGGCAAAAAGATTGTAAAATGTCATTTCCAGGAGGAAAAAAAAATCCACATTTCAACAATTCCAAAATATTCATAAGTATTTATTTTGCAAGGGTTTTTAGATTGAGGAAGGGACTTTGTTATTGCATTTCTCACTCTTACAAGAGATTTTTAATTAAAATATGGAGACCCCCGTAGTTTTCCTTCCGTAAAATTGTTTTAAATATTATTTACAGCTCGGTTCAATTCACTGTACACTTGCTCTTGGAAAGAGGAAGCAGTTTCAATTGGAAAACAAGGAGACCAATACTCCGAATTTCATAAGACTCTTGATAATGAGGCTCATATTCGGGCTCGCCAAGAGCATGGGTCTTGCCGACAGACTCTCCGGATTTCTGGGAGGAATTTTCGTACCGCCGGGAGTTGATGATTACGACTACGGGGATGACGATTACGGCGGCCTCGATTTCGGGGGCGACGACTTGTTCTAGATCATTTGGACTCATCAGAAGTGTAGTTTATTTATTATAATTTGTAAAATACGTATTCATTGATTTAAGTATTTATTTATTTATTTACTCAATGACATCAAGAATGTAATTTTACCAAATTCACCCATCAAGTCTCTCTTCTTATTATGAATAATAATTAATGAGAATAACAAATGCGTAGCAATTAATTCTGAAAGCACTTATTCGCTGTACATTTTGTGTAATAACTTATTGTGTAGTAAATTTTGTATTTATTTAAACAGTTTTGTTTCATGTGACAATTCTTATTTTCTCGTTCTCAGCTGTTTCTATCCTGAAAAAATGTATAACCATGGATAAAGATCTATAGAATTCATCAGCCATCGAAAATATTTGGAGAAATAAAAATTTAATCTTTGAAAAAGAAAGACAAATATTTCAAAGATTCGAAGGACAATTACGAACAATACAGAGAGAGAAAAAAACTAACTTTCAGGAACTAATCTCCAATTTTCTGAGTTTGAAGCTTAATTTTTAGAGAGTAATTTTTGAAAATAAGGGACTACTTCCTTTAAATACGGAACTTAAATAATCGTGCGAGGAATATCGTCGCTTGCATGCGGAATAATCGCAATCCAAGTTACGGTTGAATTTAAGCAAAAAAACTGAAAAAAAAGAAATTATAAAAAATCGCATCATTCCCTCGTTATTGGAGGAGAAGTGTTTTGAAGCCGTGGGCATGGTAGTCCGGGGTATTATCAGCAGTTGTTCCAGTAGAAAACATAATCGCAACGTTCCAACACTCCTTGTCATCTAGAATGGCACCAAGCTGATCCTCAATGCGCATGTATTGCGTGGGGACTGTCAGCATATAACTCTTCGTAAACATCATATGTTCACAAAAAAACCGAATAAACTCAGAGTATTTCATCAAAAGAACGAAGAAGGATTCCCTGATGTCAAGTGACACCGTGATATATTTAACAAACACTTTAGGAAGTAAAGAGAAGCATATATCAGAGATAAAGAAGACCATTCTACGTCCACTGATCCAGTGTGAGTTATTAACGTTTTATTTGTGATCATAAATAAATGTTCAGGAAGGGAGTGGACTTAAAGTAGCTCTCCTCGTTTGATAAATTACGAGATTATTGAGAACTGTAAAGAATTTCCATAAAACTCGATTAGACTTGGAATAGTATTTTTTTTTCAACTAAGTACCGTTTCAGATAACTTTGGAGAGTATATTATAAATACTGTAATGAATCTCTACTTTTTTCAATTGCATTCCATTATTTCTGCATTGTTTTCGTTTCCCCGAACGTCTGCTTCGAAGTTAGTTTCACTCTTTTCCTTCGAGGCATTCTTTTTTCTTTGGTCTTCAACCCTTTTGTGGTGCCTATTTTTATTAAAAAATTTTATAGTTATTTCAATATTACTCAGCAAACTAATATGACAACAAAATATGACAACTATTTGTCGACAGGCTGTTGATTTCCTGTTAAATTTAGGATGGCACTGTCGAAAATTGTTTTCTGGGTGAATATTTAAAAAATTGTTGATATCATTTAATATTTGCATACCATTTTAAAATCTGTCCTTCGTATTCATGGTATTTTGTTTCATTGGGCGTGAAGTGTCATTCGTTTTATAAATCAATTATTTCCACTTTATGAATATTTCCGCTCGATAGAAAAAACAGAACTTCCCACTCATATTATGTCAAACGTTAATTTTGTACGCTCGTCGGAATTTATTAATTCGGGATGACAGCGGGTTGGGCTGAAGGGTCATTAGAAAATTCCAAAAGAAATTGTTCGATTCCTGACGACAGCTGAGGCCGGCACTATCATCTCGTTTTAATTTCCTTCCATCATTCTTTCCTCCGAATTATGTGGCCTAATAATCTCTTATTTCTCGGTGTAATTAGTCCGACAATCCAGTAAAAGTTTTTTGAAGCTACTCCGCCTTAATTAGGTACGGCCTCCGGCTAATCCTAGTCGGCGCAGTGCCTGCCCAATAAATGGGCAATGGTATTTACTCAAATACCTTATTTACAGTGGCCGTAAAAGCTATTGAGCAAGAGCACATTGAGGATGGTATCCTCGACAGATTATCCGAAAAGTACAATTTGCCACAGGACAAAGTCGACGAGTGGTATTCAGTGATACTCACCATTTTCAAGGCTCATCTGCGATCTGCCAGTAATCCTGCGAAGATTGCCGATTTTAAAGAATGTCTACAAGAGTTGAAGTAAATTTCATTTCATAAAAATTGTCAAGTTCAAAATATCCAAGTATTTTTCATATTTTCAGAGATCTTCAAGCATTAATGCATTATTAAATTGATTAACTATTAAAATAAAAAATTATGAATTACTTTGACCCAGTAAATCGTTAAAATCCCGGAGACGATTATCGGTACCAATTTCTAGAATATCAAAGAATTTATTTTTACAATTTTTTTTAATTCATTGAGAATTCCATTAAAAATTATTTATAAAATTATTATCCTCCTCATATTTGAAAAAATTAAATATTAATTGTTCTCTGTCAATTATTTCGTTGAGTTGTTTTTGTAGAAGTTCAATAGATTCTAATAAACCTCCCACGCTTTGAAAAATATAAACAAATGTAGTTTTTCAAAGTTCCAATAATACAATCGTTGGAAAATAAATCAAAAAAATTTACTGTATTTAAAATGTACTTGGATATCCTCAATATCGATCCCTGGGAACTTCATCACCTGTTATTCCTTCCGTTCTAGATTTGAGAACAGTTGCATCGAGGACCTGTGCGCGGTTTTATATGGACACAAACGGCCTGCCCTCATCCACGGTTTAACGGAAAAAACTAAATTCTATCCGACGCTGAAGTCTTGCAGATGGAGAATCGATATCACTATTTCTTCCAGGTAATTTCTCAGCGAATGAGCCCCAATAGTGCCACAGATTGGGGCTTAATTGTTTTTTTTTGCATTCGCAATTGTATTGAAATAAAATTTTCGAATGTTTCAGTTACCTCTCACGAGTGTTAGAACCGACAATTCTGATGGAGTGGACACTTAGTTCAGGCCAACGACATATGTTTGAATTGAGTATGGCTAAATTCCATTTACTAAGGCACACAATCGCCAGTTTACTCCTAAAAATGCAAGAACTTGAGAATACGATTCGATCAAAAGCTATTCCACTCAGTTAATATTTTTCCAACACTCTATACAATAAAAAAAAAACAATCCTGAAAAAAATATGTGCAATCAGGTAATAACAATGCAATCCTCCAATTCTATACATTCCATCGCAATTTATCCAAAGAGAAAATTATATGCCGAATCATATTAAAAACCTCATTTATTACCATTAATTAAGTAGCCATATAAAACATCAGTCAATCCTAGCTTAGTGAATCACATTTCGTAATAGCAGAAGCAATATATCCCAATTGAAACTAAATACTGTAATCTTCGAGTGCCAAAGCTATTTTATAATTTTATTATTACCGGCGTAGTGAGAAGAGGTAAGTGAACAAAACTGAGCTATGACGAATCGATCAAGTTCTAATTTTTTCTCAACCCCTCCAACGGACTTAATCCCGAGTTCCGATTTAAAATCACTAGAATATCTCTGCCAAAGCGTCAGATGTCCCAATGAGACGTCCACCCCTCACTTCATCCCAGCTCTTCAATCAACCTCCTCAATAGTAGGTCCATCAGCCTGTTCCCCGGAATTCTGTGCCCCGCGATGCAGTTTCATCATGATCGGCGAGCACTGGGCCTGGAGTGTCTCAAACTTGTGCTGGCACTCCTCCCTCTCTGCCAGAGAATTGCCGTCCAACCACCTGATAGTATCCTCACACATCTCCAGAACCTTCCTCCTATCGCTGTCAGACAGTTTTGTCCCGCTCTCCTCGACGGCCTGCTTCACAGAATAAACATAAGACTCAAGTTTATTCTTGGTAGCCACGCGTTCCCTCTGCCTCTGGTCCTCCTCCCTGTACCTCTCGGCATCCCTCAGCATCTTATCAATCTCTGCACGACTGAGTCGTCCCTTATCATTCCGGATAGTCACATCTCTCGATCTGCCACTGCCCGTGTCCTTGGCCGTCACCTGAAGGATCCCATTGGCGTCCAGATCGAAAGTCACCTCAATCTTGGGGACTCCCCTGGGCGCCGGTGCAATGCCAGACAGTTCAAATGTCCCCAGAAGATTGTTATCCTTCGTCATTGCCCTCTCTCCCTCGAACACTTGAATCGCCACGCCCGGTTGATTATCAGAATAAGTCGTGAAGACTTGCATCTGCTTGCAAGGAATCCTCGAGTTTCGTTCAATCAAAGTCGTCATGACACCCCCAGCTGTCTCAATTCCAAGGGACAATGGAGTCACATCAACCAGGAGAACATCTTGTAGAGGAGAACTAGTATTACCCGCCCCCGTCAAAATTGCCGCCTGAACAGCAGCTCCATAGGCAACAGCTTCATCTGGATTGATCGACAAATTCAGTTGTTTGCCATTGAAAAATCCCTGAAGCAACGACTGGATCTTCGGGATCCTCGTGGAGCCGCCCACCATCACAATATCATTGACACTCTTCTTATCCATTTTAGCATCATTCAGGGCCTTCTCCACGGGTTCCAACGTTGCTCTAAAAAGATCTGAGCAGAGTTCCTCGAATCTGGCTCGAGAGATTTTCGTGTAGAAGTCAATTCCCTCGTACAGAGCGTCGATCTCCAATGAAGCTTCACTGCTTGATGAGAGAGTTCTCTTCGCTCGTTCAACAGCTGTTCTCAATCTCCTCAGAGCCCTGGGATTTTTCGCCAGGTCCTTCTTGTATTTCCTCTCGAATTCCTGCGCGAAATGCCGAACCAGTCTCGAGTCGAAGTCCTCGCCGCCCAGATGAGTGTCTCCAGCTGTTGCTTTCACTTCGAACAGCGAGCCCTCGTCGACCGAGAGAATTGAGACGTCGAAGGTGCCTCCGCCCAGATCGAAGATCAGAATGTTCTTCTCGCCCCTTAGGTTCTTGTCCAGACCGTAAGCCAGAGCTGCCGCTGTTGGCTCGTTTATTATGCGAAGGACATTGAGTCCTGCTATCGCTCCAGCATCTTTCGTCGCCTGACGCTGGGAGTCGTTGAAGTAAGCTGGTACTGTTATCACAGCGTCTCGCACTCTCGAGCCGAGAAAAGCCTCAGCTGTCTCTCTCATCTTGATGAGGATCATTGAACTTATCTCCTCGGGGGCGAAGACTTTTCTCTCACCCTTGAATTCCACCTGGATCTTTGGCTTGCCCCCTTCGTTTATCACTTTAAATGGCCAATGCTTCAGATCCTGCTGCACTTTTGCGTCATCGTAACGACGACCGATGAGTCGTTTGGCATCGAACACTGTGTTGGTGGGATTCATGGCAACTTGATTCTTGGCAGCATCACCGATCAACCTCTCTGTGTCGGTGAAGGCCACGTAGGATGGTGTTGTTCTATTTCCTTGATCGTTGGCGATTATCTCGACTTTTCCGTGCTGCCACACTCCCACGCACGAGTAGGTCGTACCCAAGTCTATTCCGACAGCCGGCATTTTTTCGGGCTTATTTTTCCGATGTGTGTCAGTTAGGGACTATTCCATGGAATTTCTGGAGACAAAACAAGAAATTTTGGCTGTTTTCTCGGTTTTAAAATGGGTGAAACTGATGGTCAGTTATCTATGCTGGCTATGCTGAAGAGATCGCTTTATTAAAATCATTTTTTTATTCTTCGTAATATTGTAGATTCATATAGATTATTTGTGGATGTTATATAGAAAATAAGAGAATAATTTATTCTTCCGGAAAAATATGGGACAAAATTATCTTACGCTGAGAAATAAAACAACTTTCGACCAAAATTTAGTAGCCATTGCAAAGACAAAGTTGACGAAGATGGAGTTATCCTTGGGTTTACGAATTCACAAGAGATTTAATTTCACGGTTTGATGGGAAATGTATATAAATAATAAGTTTTTCGTTTGTTTTTTTTTTAATCTCTTTGAACGTCTTCAAAACTCACTCATTGCAATAATTCTCAAATATTCAATAAATACCGTTATTTTAATTCAGATGATGAATGCTTTTTGCAATGGAATACTTTCTGAAAAAATATTTCACGCTTACTATCACCGGTTGTCTTCTAAATTTAAATGAACAGATTACAAGTATTGAATAATTTACCGTCTTCTGGTGCAGTTCGATTACTTGTGCGTAATAACAGGATTACGTAAATTGGGCGATGATGTGTGTCAGAACGCAGTTGACACTGCGAGTAGTATTTGAATACTGACGAAGCGCGTGGGCCGGCCGGTATTTATACGGTATCGACCAATCAGGAAACAAATGCGCGATTTGGGGAAACCGATGACGGATTTTTCTATGAAAACTTTGAGCCCGTGAATTCGCGAGTAAGTAGTCTCATCCGGGTTGAGTGGGATTTTTATTTTTTGCGGGGAAAACTGAAGGAGTGATAGACATTTCTTCGGGTTTTATTCAGTGTCGAGAAGATTCGACGGCATTTCAGATGCATAGGAGAGGAGGGACAACATTGGCAAGCTTATCTAGTATTTTTAGGCTCCGTCATATTAATACTTCCGTGGTGAATGCAATTGGAGGGATGAATGTTTGGATTGCGGGGGGTTTGCATGCCGTGAGCGCTTTCAGAGGGGATCAAGGTCGCCAGTAATGGGAATTGAACACGCAATGAGGGAAATCGATTGACGAAGTTGATTTTTCTCGGTGACTCCTGACAAGTTGAATCGTTAGATTTTTCAAAATAATTTTTTTGATTGGCAATATTCTAAATTTTTCGCTGAGAAGAAGATGAATCACTTCAACTCCCATGCCATTGATTGTGTCAGTGATCACATCCACTATTTAAAGAAACCAAATGTTTAAAAGTTTTTATTCAACTTTTTTTGTTTCACTTCAAGTTTTCCTCAAAAAAAACATTAAAAATTAGTTTCAAGGGGATCTTCAACTGAATTAATTCACTCACATATTGTGAAATTACCAACTTTATTCAACTTCAAAGTTCTGCCTTGAGTTACAACTCTTGTGACATTGGAGATCTGTAAAAACTCACATTTTGCAAAATAAAAAAATCGTAATATAATGACGCCGTGATGAAACCCTTGAAAGATGAGAAACATCATGGAGAATTCCTCTTTAATATGAATGAATTTATTATCAAACAAAGCGTGTGAATGGATCTTTGCAAGTGTAACGACGTAAAAAATTAAGGAGGGCAATTCATTGAGTCATTGTGACTTTATGACTCGTCGTCACTGTTGTGGTGGCCAGCTGGTGGTTTCGGTCCACCTGCACGTTTCGCCATTATTATTTGATCGACCTTGAGGACTGTGCAAGCTGCATTGACTGCGTATTTCAAGCCCCACTGCTTAACTAAGAATGCATCGAAAATTCCAGCTTTCACTGCATCGTGTACTGCAGCTCCAGTGCCCTAAGAAATTAGATATATAAATATTGAGAACCATTCGAAAAGTAAAATACTCTTGTCTTGTTCACTATTTGATAATACAATTTTTCGTAATTTTCCTTTCAAACCAAAATTCAAGTTCCCCTTCTCGAAATTAATAGCGAACTCCACAAGAAATTAATTAGACGCTCAATTATGGATTTTCCCCACATTTTCTGGAATTTGAAGATAAAGAAAAATATGAAAAAACTTGAAAAAATAATTACCTCAATATCAAACCCAAAGGTCTTATTTCCCTCTTTATGAGCCGCATAGAGTTTGGAAACGAGCTCAGAAGCCTTGTTCCCAGTGTTCTCAGCAAGAGTCTTAGGGAAGACCTCCAGAGCTGTTGCGAATTTCCTCACTGCATACTGCTCCAAACCAGGACGAGTGTCAGCATAGGCAGCGATTTGTGCGGCCAATTCTATCTCAGTAGCTCCAGCTCCTGCCACGAATCTTCCGTCGCGGGTGAGTGCCTTGAATGTGTTGACACCGTCGTCAATACAACGCTCAATGTCGTCCATGTAGTTCTCAGTTGAGCCACGAACAACAATTGTACTGATCTTGCTGTCTTTGCCATCCAGCTTGAAGACAACGACTGCAGTATCTCCAAGCTCGTCAGTATGAACTGAGTCGGCGTAACCGAGTTCCTCTTGAGTTGGTGGAATCTGAATGCAGTGGAATTTAATCATTTTTCTTTGTTTATTTGAAAGAAAATAGTCCAAAAGAATTAATTATTGTAAACATTGACGTATTGTTTGGATAGAAAACTACAAAAACCACAAAAGGATTTGAAGTATGTTGCAGAGGACTTCATGAAAATTGTTGAATTCAAAAAAACAATTTACTTTTTATAGAAGAGAAGGCCAATGAATTTCCTCTCTTATATTCAGAAATATTTTCTCAAAACTGACCTGCACTGGAAATTTACCTAATCCACTCTACAACTACTCCCTATTTCGCATAATTATTCCCTATATGTTAATGTCAAATCCTATAGACTTCATTAAAAATTGTTTTACCAATTTCGTAAGAGCCACAGCTCCAACAGCTTTGCACAACCTCCTGACATCGAATTTACTTGGAATGCGAACAGCCATGAGATTATATTTATTAACGAAGTGCAGTGCCATGTCTCCAAATTTGGCTCCAGAAACCACAACTTTAGCTCCAGAATCAGCGATAGCCTTGATCTGTGCCTCCAAGAGTGACTCCTCACCCCTGGAGAAGTCGAGAAGCTCCTTAGCGCTCTTGATGAGGACAGTTCCCTTGGTCTCAGTGGTGGAGATATCAATGGGACACGTGTAGACAGCGATCTTGGCCTTTTCCTGCTTCGTCACATCGCCCTCGACATCTCGCTTGAAGACCATCCCCTGGATTACCTGTGACGCGTGAATTCCAGATCCCAGAATCTTACAGACTCGCACATTGTCAACGTTGAAGGTCGTTTGCTCAGGGAGGATGGAGATACAGGCCTGACTGACGAGGGATGACAGAAGCTCCTCGTTTCCGTACTGTTTGCTCATTATCGAGGACTTAATTACGGCTTTCACCTCTTCCATGTTCCTCACGTCTTTGACCTCATGAATTACGAGGGTTGAGAGAATCTCAACAGCTTTTTCGAGAGCTACTTCATAACCGATCACTACTTCAGACGTAGTAATACCCTAAATTTATAAAAAAAAATATTAAAAATTCGACTCACAATGTGGGAAAATTTTGGAGTTGAAATAATGGAGCTTTATTCCACTACTTACGAGACGAAGAAGCTCATCAGCCGCCTCGAGGAGAGCTCCACAGAACATGATAACAAAATTCGTGCCATCTCCAACCTCAGCCTCCTGCATCTGTGACGCCATAACCATCAGTTTAGCAGCTGGATGCTCGACGTCCAACTCCCTGATGATGGTCCCAGCATCGCTGGTAACGAACAGCTTCTCAATGTGATTAATCACCATTTTGTTCATGCCGTTGGGCCCGTATGCAGTGCGCACTGTCTGAGCGAACTGTTTGCATGCTGCAATATTCCTGAATACTGCTTCCTCGAGTCCGGAGAAGTACTATAAATAATGAAATTAATTTGTTTAATTTATATTGTAACCCACAATGGGCTATTTGCAAGCAGAGAATTATTGGTCGATTGTGGAAATGTTGAAAAATTATCGGGGGTGAAAGCGCTAAATTTCTCCGGCTTTTTTCCAGAGAATTCCTAAGGATTTATTCCAGGAAATTCGCGAGAAAGTGAATTTTCAATGAAATGGAAAATATTTCTTTGTTCCAGGGTCTTCTCCATCGTGCCCTGTCATGCTTCGTCTCAACTGATTGATGACTTGTTCGTGAGTTATAATCTTTTGAAAATACATGAAAAGTGCCAATTTCAATTTTCATTAAACCTCAAAAATTAATATCTAAAATGCCCACACGTGATGGCCGGCACTTGCTATACCTATGAAGTAACTCCCAGGAATATCGAAAATCCCATGATCATCATATTCAGTAAATGATCCCAACGAGTTAAACTCTCCAGACGAATAATCCACGAGCAAAAGCTCTTGACAATGCCTCCGATTTTATTTTCAGGATGATCCGGAGTCTTCACGTTGCCCATAAAAGGCAATATATAGACATGACGTTCATGCCCCCGCGTACATTCTACCGGGCTCTAAGACCCCTGCCTCCCTAAACGCCCACGAACCCCCAATGAAAGGATTCAAAAAACTCACCCGTGCTCCTTCCTTCATCATCGAGGAAATCCCCGGTGCTTTCGGTACGTGTAAAGCCATTTTTCAATAACAATTATTCTCTGTCACATGTGTCGATACCAAAATCTCTCAAACGGAGTACTCCGAAGTGCGCCGCCCACGAGCTCCCCCCTCGACACGCCGCTACAGTCGCATAAAGGCGAATCCCCACTGTCCCCAACTTCACACCGGAACTTCCAACTCCACTTTTCAGCCATCCTTTTTGTTTTCGGAGCCACCCTCGCTTCACGAACCAAAACGTCAAGAGCATTTTGCATCATCAAAGTATAAATAGCTCCACCGAAAGTGTTTTCCCTCAGTTATTTCGAAACACATCTCAAATTCTCCAGTGCAAGTGCAAAACTCGTGAGTTTACTCACCTCTAAAGGCCCCCCATATCAGTGCCAAAATCTCTCGTCGAAGCCCCTACAGGGCTGAGTGTTTCCTGCTCAAGTGTTAAGACCACGCCCGCAAAATAGGTCTGTCAGATACAGCGGTTATGGACATGGTGATCACAAATTTGCAACAGCAACGTCAAGTGACTGAGCAGCTGAGGCGTGAGGCTGCCATCAAGCGGATCACCGTCAGCAAAGCTGTGGAGGACATCATGAAGTACATCACTGAGCATGAGCAGGAGGACTGCCTGCTCGTGGGCTTTTCATCCCAGAGGTCCAATCCCTTCAGGGAGAAGAGCTCCTGCATCGTGCTCTAACGAAGACTCAGAGTTCGTCTGCTGTCTGATGCTCGGGCTCTGCGATTTACCTGAGGATAACGAGGCCAGCACGACGAGAATCACGTTATCATCCTCCAAGGGATGGCTCTAGGATTAAGGATGTATTGTCGTTGCCAAAATGTTTAATATCGATTCAAAAGGAATTTTTCTTTCTGATAATGTATGATTATTCATAATATGTATTTATTCTGTCATTTTGGGAGATTAATCGATTTTATTAGAGACTTGGTTAATCAATTAGTTTAATTGAATAGGTTAATCATGGAATTATTTGATCTAATCGTTTAATTATCATTAATGTTCAATTATCGAGGACTGATGGAAATGTTTGGGGATTTTGGTCGATTCATTTGATCGCCTTTTCATTGAAATAATTTGATTGTTCATTGCTATTTCGTAATGAATGTCAACGAGGCCAGTTTGCGGTTTAGTTCATTAGTAGAGATCGATGGGCACAATCTAATTAACGACCAATGTACGTAAATGTTTGCATTGTCTAGGTTTGTGTGACCTGCTGCTCCAAATGTCGATACCTGAAACAAATATCACTCTTCCAATAAGTGTAATGGGTGCGGAAATGCAAATTCTGATTGCCTTTCAGGCGCTTCAGAGCCTCGGTGGGGCTCAACTGTTGATTTTACTCGTACATTGGGGCTTTCGTTCAGTGGAAGTTCAAATAGCGAAACTGTATTTTTCTAATGGCTTTTTTGGGGACTTTTGGGAAATATCAAGACTGAATTTGGGGAATTTTAAGCACAAACATACCGCACCCGAATCTATTTAGAGTTTATTGATGTTCCTATATGAATGTTTAGTGGATTTGGAGAGATGGAAAGTGCACTTTTATCTGATGTCGCATACGGAAGGATTGATTGAACATGATGAATAAAGAATTGAGTGTATAAATGTAAAATTTATGGTAATTCATTTTTTACTCCTGTGTTATCATTTAATTAATTGAATAGTTAATTAATCCGAGGGGAAATATTCTTCAATTGACATTCGGTTTTACTCCAAAAGAGGGATTCGTGCAGTAAATTAAAAGTCGAAAAAATTGAAGATTCTTAATGTTCCGCACGTTTTTCATATTATTTTCTATTTTTGTGAAATATCGAAGTAGGGGTAGAACATCCAATGAATCTCATAAAGAATTTATAAAGCCAATTTTACCGACATCAATTTCACGTCAACGCCTCGAAGTTTCTAAAAGTTCTAACAATTTCGATTATTCATTATTAAATGCAGAAGTTGAAGAAAGTTTGTTCGTTTCACGTATTTAATTTAGATTATTTATAATTGGTTGGAAAAAGTTTTTGGATACCTTCGACTTGTGAAGAAATATTGAAATATTCGACAACCCATTACTTTCACCGAAAATCAATAAAATTAAAAATTCAATTCAACGCTTTCTGGTATTCAATTTTCATAATGAATTTCAGAGTCGAAGCCATTATATCGTACGCACGTGGAAAACATAATTCTGTCGGATTTTCAACATAATGTCGCAAATTGCATGGATTCCATTAAATTACAGAGCACAATTTTGAGAATACTAATGAAGAACGAGCTTCATTATAATTTCATTTGACCTTCCAATATTGCCCCTGTAAACAAATAATAAAAATTACTGAAAAATTTAGGAACCCGTTTTTTATTGGAAAAAAATGATAGGCGTGGCCAATTTTTTTAGAATATTCATGATATCCGGGTCATTCTAATTGCATTTTCCAATATTTAATTTCCTTTCTACAAGTTTCATGTCATAAAAACGTAGAAGGAATATTGAAACTGTGAAACGGCTCACGTTTTCATCACATTTTCACTTTGAAAGCTCATAAAATTGCGAAAATCGATAGATTGGTAGGCAATTGCAAAAAGTACATCCAATCCATCTATACCTTAACTACGAATTACCCTGTTTACCTTGAAATGTTACCACATACTTTACAGGAAAATAATCCAATATACTTACAGTATCCCCAATCGTCAATAATTGTCCAACAATATCGCCCCTCGCAATTCCTTCCCGAGAAAAGCACAGCTCCTCCCCCATATTCCCCAACAATTCCCTGGAGCCCGCCCCCAACATTCCGGGACATAAATAAAGACCACATATTTACTCAAGAGTTACATTTTTTTATTCATTATACTACAAAGGTGGAAAAACGATATAATAACTCAAATGAGACCATGTATCACAGTCATCAGAAAAGGCATTTTTTTCTATGAATTATAAATCGAATGAAATAATTTTGTTTGTTCGCACCAATGAGTTCAATAAATGAAAAAAAAAAAGAAAAAAAATATTTGAAATATAAAAACAGAAAAAGAAAAAGAAAATGACAGCTCGTGACACATAATGCCAATCGGGCATTCGCACAGAAACAACTTAAGTACAAAAATAAAAACTCTGAAAAATGAGTCTTCAGGAACTGAGAGGAAATAATGCGGAAACAATGCCCCACCTCAACAACGACTGTGTTATCATTAATATTCATTTTCTTCAATCATCAATAAACTAAACTAACTAATTTCCTTTAGAATAATCATCTCATTTAATTTATTAACTTATCGTTACGCGTTTTAGGATGTGGCGTAGAGAAGTTATTTTAGCAGTCTTTCATTTGTACGAAAAAATGAATAAAATATATACAGGGGGGGTTTGTTTACAATTTAAATGCCCTTCCCTAATCCACATATATCTATATCACACACGCGTCATTTATTTATGCGTATTTATATCGCTTCCTTTTACTCATCAATCAAATTGGTTAACAACGATAAACTCACGTAATACATACAACGCAATGAATGAATACTCTTTCGTTGTTAATTACTTATACAAGTTCCTCCGATTAGTGAGTGATATTACATGTTTTTATGAAAAGAAACTCTAGTGAGTTCTCGAAGTCACGGATTATGGAATTATCCGATTTTTATTTTGAAATATTAAAATGTATTTTATAAAATGAAAAAAAAAAAAAAAAAAACAAACGTGTGGAGTATTTGGGATCGAATTTTTGTACACTAGCGCTTCCAATAGATCAATGTTATGTATTCCTACAGAGATCTGATCTCCAGTTGTTGTATTCATAAAAGAGTAAAAAAGTACAGGTGAAATAAATCTTCATAAGTAACAAAATGAAAAAAAAAACGCATTTGTGTTTTCCAGTATTTTTTTTCAATGTACCGACTAATAAGGACCAGTGTTTTTCATATTCAGACTTCACTTTACGAAAAATTCTGCGTTGGAAATTCAATGCAAAAAAATATAATCCATCCTTTTCGATAAATTTCAAAAATCTGGGAAAACACAATGTACTCAATAGTGCCTTCTATTTTATACTTTTTAATTAATAATAAAAAAAAAAGAATAATACGTAAAAAATCTCAGTGGTCTCCTCCGTGATGTCGAAAACCGAGAAGAATCTCCTCTCAAGGAACAAAACTCAACCGTAAATTTGCTTACAATAGTTTACAATTTTCCACTGCTCATTTTTTACAAATATATTGATCTCAATGTCCCAAAAAACGTCCCTTCTATGATCAACGTATAATCACTGGAGTCAGTACATTTTACCGAATTAAAAATCCCTCAAAATGTGTTTAAATTCAATTATACGCCAAAACAAAAATTTTATGATTTCTCTTATGATTAATTTAATCAAGTGCAAACGCTCTCTCATACACCGCCGGCGGCATACAAATCCTCTCTGATATTTGATAAGTTTTTCTTCATTTTTGCTATCGTCTCAATGCGTGTACTTTGTTTCCATCAATAATATACTTCATGATAAACTTTAATTCGGTAAGTATTCTCCATGAGATTAATAATGAGGAACAATGGCACTTGGAGGCATATCGCCGCCTCTCAATGTCGTCTAATGAAATTAAATCGTTTTACTAAGCGTACTGAGTTCATCATATGAATTCACCATTACTTTACAATAAACTCGAGACTCTAAGCCTTCCACAACTTTTACTATTGATTATGTTTATGTGCGATTGGAAATTATTGAAAAACAATGACTCGATGACTCAGTATTCAATGTATTCCAGTCTGTCGTGTCAGACTGAAATCCACAAATGTCATCTTTTTGGTCTCCAATAAGAATGAGTTCGAGTGATGCAATTCTCAAAAAAAAAAAACCTTTGGTGGGATTAATTCAAAAATACTTAAAACAATGAATAAACCTATTATGGTTTACTGATGAGCAAAGAGCATTGGTAGTAAAAACTACGGAAGATAGATCCAAGAGAGAAAAAAAAAATGAAACATTACGCTATGAAAAATATAGACGTTATCACTTTTACAAGCCCCCATTATTCAGTATAAAAATTTTGGTATTAGAAAATAACTTTGTATTGTACCATTGTAAAAACATTATCAATGCCAATTTATCAATTCGCAAGACACTTTTCGCTCACCAACATCGAATAATTAAATTCATCAAACAATAGGTTTATTTTTTGCATCATAGAAAATAGTGAGGAATGCAAGGAGCTTGAAAGATACTTCAAGATCATTCCAAATAGACTCTCATTACCCCTGATTTTTGGAAGCCTAAAATAAACTATCACGATATTCATTTAAAAATCAATATTTTGTTCTTTGATTATTTTCCCCAATTGAGCTCCCTGTGTTAAATCCCTCAGGCCAGCGAGACACATTCAGAAGTATCAGTTCGTGGAGTGCAGAATTGACAGACATTGGTGACTTGTTTATCGACTCCCTCCAATCATCTCAATTTCTCATTAAACATTACAAGAATATCAGATGGCCTCAATTGACAATCAGAGCATGGAGGATTGTCACTAGTCTGTCCATCCTCTGCAAAAACGATATTACCCAAATATTGGAAAACTGTTTGTTTCGGTTTACCACTTGGTACAGCAATGGGATTGTCTAAAATACGTCTGTGTAGCATTTCTCTGTACCGAGTATTAATGTCAACCTCAATTACGTTAAAGAGCGATTGAGAAGTTGAATTATTACACGAGTTATGGAGTAAATGGAGCTGACTCAGGCCGAGGTTGTTGATGAGTTTAAAAATCAATATATTGTTCATTGATTATTTTCTCCAATTGTGCGCGCTGAGTTAATTCTCTCTGTGCTTGAGTACGACGATAGAGAACTGGGCAGTCCAACGAGACACATTCAGGAGTGTCCGTTCGTCCTGTGCAAGATTGACAGACACTCGTAACTTGCTCATAGACTCTCTCCAACCATCTCAATTTCTCATTAAGCATTACGAGTGTATCAGATGGCCTCGTTTGACAATCAGAGCATAGAGCCTTGTTACTAGTTTGTCCACAAGCGACACAAACAATATTACCGAAATATTGGAAAATTGTTTGTTTCTGTTTATCACTTGGTACAGCAATGGGATTGTCTAAAATATGTCTGTGGGGCATTTCTCTGTACCAAGTGTTCACATCGACCCCCATTAAATTCAAACAACGATTGAGGGGTGGAATTATTACGCGAGTTATGTAGTAAATGGTGTTGGGCCGCAGGCCAGGATCGTTTAGCACCTCCCAAGGGGATCTGACGCAATGAATGAGCGCCTGATTGGGTGCACCAGCAACAATTACGTATTTAACGCGCTCATTGTGCCTTGGCAGCGCTCGAGGATCTTTTTTCATCAGGCGACGGGTCAACTCCAGGGCTGGGACGCAGGCTCGCTCTTTATATCCACGCATACCTCGAAATTCTCGAGCGAAAGTCAGGTCCTGGAGGGACACCTTACCACGAAGAATTTTGTCCAGCTGGCGGACCACGTACTGCTTCACTTGGGAGACGTCTTTCGTGTCGAAGAGAATTTTCAGGGATTTCTCGAGGATCTTTGAGACAGCTGGGCAACCGTCGCGACGAACTGTTTCGATGCCTTTGGCGAGGTACGTCGGCTTCTCCTGGTCCGGCGACTCGTACATGTAACCGCAGTATCTTTTTTTTGTCTGGAAGAGGCAAATGGAAAATGGGGTGGATGAGCATTTGGCGAGCTGACCGGGAAATTTTGGTTTTATGGGATTTTTTTGTTACAGAGTGAATGGATAAAAAGTAGCGCGGAAAGTATTATAGATTGACCTGTAGTGATTTTTTTCTCGATTATCCAATTTAAAGACACAAATTGGGGTCTTAAATAAGATTTTCTGCATTGAAGTGACGTAATGCAAAGGTCAGATGAGAGTAATTGATAATAGTTTTTTTTAATAAAGAGTAATCAAGAAATTACCGCCACTTAAGAAACATCTGCTCGATGTCATCCTCATTTTTTTGTTCATTGAATTGGGGATAAGAAGGTATTTGTAAATCAATTTCTGTCGTACATAAAAACAATTATGCAAATATGGAATTGAGCAATGAAAGGAATGATTTTATTTATCTTGAAAGATAATTGAATGGGGAAATGGGATGAGGCATTTTTTATCCGAAAGCTATAAATTGTCTCGACATTTTTGTCTCGAATCACTCGGTTACAAGGCAAATGCACAATAAAAATGTCCCATTGAGTTATGACAATCATATAACGGCTTTCAACTAGTTAATCAACTAATAAATTTTCAAGGTTTCATAGTACACTCTGATTAATTGTTCTCATTTTTTTCTCGAATTGGAATGGAAACGTGACATACTCCGAAAGAATAAACCCAATTGGGACGCTGGAAACATTTATTCTCCTGACAAAGAGTGATTTAGAAAAAAAATATAAAATATATTTTGTTCAGGGAATCCTGTAGAATCTTTCGCATTATTATTGCAATTAATTCGAGGACGACTAGTAATCCTCTAGACTTAATAATCAATGGATAGCGAAGAGTGGATTCTCTTTTGCTAAATGTCGAGGGAATAATTTTCATAATAGTAAATTGGTTGTTTGTGAATTATGTGCAACAAAGCTTTAATCTTCAATAATTGCAAAAGATGAAAAAACAATCTCCTGCGATTTGCTGATAATGAAACATTCATAAAAAATTAATTAAAGGTTCTGATATCTAACTGCAAACACTGAAAACTCTTTCCCAGAAAAAAAGTCGAAGTACTCAGATGTCTTTAATAAAAAAAAATGTCGAAGACCTCTTTCGGATGATTAAAAAACTTATTTCCAATTGAATAAATAATTAATTAAATGATGTGCAAAACTTAATGAACGCTCCAATCAGTGATTGTCTCTTTTTAAATGTGTTGTATCATCCCTCTCGGCGTCTTTTCTGGTATTATAATGAGGGAAAGTAACTTGTTCCTACCTGCAAAATAGTGGGAAACAAAACTTTCTCGAACTTCAATTTAACAGGCGATGGATTATCAGCTGTAACAGCTTCCGCGATCTCATATCCAATTTTAAAGGCCTCATCCTTGGATTTTCCTGGCGCCACAATGAAAAGTGAATCAGTATCTCCATAAACCACCCTCGCGCCCCACTTGGTCGTTGATTCTACAAGTTTTATTGCACGTTCGAGCGTCTCTTTAGCCTTACTGACAACACTGTCGCCGACCTGTAAAAATCCCGTCAATATTTACTCATTTTTTAAATGAACAAACTCTTGCGTCCTGCATAAAACATCTCGTAAAAAAAAATCATGAAAATTTTTTTACAGATTGTTCATTAGAGAATTCCATTTCTATAATTATTTTAGAGCTATCGTCGTCCGTGACCGCTAGTTTATTTGAGGATAATGAATCTATGATCTCCAAATCATGAAAATTAATTATACTGAAAAATTTCGCGGCTGCGTTAAAATATAAATTATCTGACAAAAACATCAATACTCTTCTTCTTTGTTTCTCTATTTTTTTAATAAGTAAGATACTAATACGATGAATACCAAAAAATGAAGGAACATTAGATAAAAATGCTCTCCCTGAAATTACCCGATCAAAAATGATTTTTTAAAGTGAAAATTCTCTCGCAAATTTCATTATTTGTTATATATATTTACCTCCATACAAGGCATTCGCCCAGTGAAATTAGCAGCCGTGTATCCATAAGTAACGTTCGCAAGAAACTTGAGTCCAAGTTGTCGTGAATGCAGTACCCTCTGCAGTGTCTTATCATTCTTATCATGATCCTTCATAGCTTTCTTCACCATAAATCTCGTCTCCAGTATTTCCGTCAGCATTCTCGGCAAAATACCAACTCTAACTTCCGGCTTAACAAAAGCAACTCCACAAGGTGCAAAGTTGACTTTTCCCTCGAGTTTCAAAGCTGTATTTTTCGTAACTCTGAGCACATACGCCCCAAACTCGTAGGGCTCCTCCTGTCCAATGCGTTCAATTCTCCCAAGACAAGTGGAGAAGCAGTAATTATGAGCAATAATAATACTGGGATACAGACTTTGAAAGTCGAGAACGATGACAGGATCACTATAAAAAAATGACTCGGGCTCCATGATGAGTGGTAGGGCCTCCATAGCCCTCATTCCTGCTCTCTGCTGTGGTGATGGTGAGACAGGAATGTAATTCAAGGGTTTAGCAAGCCTCAACATAATGGACTCCACCCTGAACTGACTGCCCCTCGTAAAGACCTCGTAAAACTGAATGCCAAAGAGTCTCGCGTGCTCGCTGGTCCTCCCAATGATATCCAATTGCTCAAGAATCCTCAAAACCCCAAGCACCCTCACCCCATAGTGCTCAACAACTCTCCA
This sequence comes from Psyttalia concolor, assembly GCA_030522845.1. Classification (NCBI taxonomy): domain Eukaryota; kingdom Metazoa; phylum Arthropoda; class Insecta; order Hymenoptera; family Braconidae; genus Psyttalia; species Psyttalia concolor. The sequence continues at coordinate 22,773 of JAPYZM010000134.1, forward strand.
ACGTCCCCGAAAATCATGGCCCCCCCACCACTGGGTTAGTGTTCTAAATCCTGGACACGAAATTCTTTCATTCATCACATGATACATGACATTTTCAAATGAATAATTTAACAGAGCCATTTCGTGTCTCATTATCCTCCAGATGTCGAGTACCACCCGACCCGGTAACTTGATTTCTCCCAGTGCATCTAAATCAGGAGTCGTTGCCTCCCATTTGCACTGTACACCAGGTATTCTCGATATGCTCTTATTCAAATTCACACCAAAAGTGGTGGCACGGTGAAAGATATATCCCCAGGACAACGCCTCCAGTTCCCATCCAATAAAAATCTCAGGATCTGTGGTGATAACAATTTTGACAAACGCCTCAAATAAAGACGACTCATCGGAGACCAGAGTAATATCAAGGGGCACATCAGAGCCATAGGAATACCCCAGTTTGGTAGAGCCCTCTGGAGCAACAGCAATCACTCCATGGACCAGTGATTTTATCGGCGATTCTGGAGGCACGTCACTCTGAATTGCGTAGAAAATAGCTGAGATCGGATCGTGATCGGGATCCGGTAGTAAATCCCCTCGAGTTGTCACGTGCACTTCGACACACATGAGTGTTATGTACTGGTAAGTTGTTACTGCTTTGGCATTCTGCATGTTCTCATTTTCAACATCACTCCTCGTTGAGTCCGATACGCATTCAATTTGACCACATGAGATTCCGGGATGCTTCGAGGTTTGAGTTTTAAATAGCTTTGATTTGTCGAGCATACTCATTACAGATGGATTCAGAGATTGCTTTGACGACACGTCCGAGAATTTGTCTGACGGCCCCGGGGGAGTGCTCCCCCCCGAGTCCATTGATTTTTCTGTCTCCATTGAAAATATCGATGGACGTTTTGTCGATGAAGCGGGCCAAATTCTCGCGACTTGTGAATTTCTTCGAGTTCTACCGAGTAGTCTTAACGAGTTTGAATGGATTATTTTCTCCGGCGAGGGCCCCACTACACTTGAGTCCGTTGAGTCTGAAGTGTTCTCATCGGATTCAGCATTTTCAGGCGCACTGGTAATTTCATTCTCCACGTTTGTTTCCCCTTGTTTATTTATTTTCTCTGTTTGCTTGTGCTTCTCGTGGGCTTTGGCCCCCTCCACTTCTCTCCCTCGTTTCAAATACTCTCGCGCTTTGATCCACGTTTTTATGGTTTTGAGGGTGGGCGGGGATTGTAAGGGTGTGATCACTATTGACCGATGGCCCGCGAGGCTCTGACGAATGCTCGAGGCCTGGATTTTCCCTCTGGACGGGTGGAATTCGTTTATCTTCATTCGCCGCCAGCGGTTCAGACCCGTGACGTTCTCCATGACGGATTTGAAGGGCGCAACATCCACTAGGGATCTTCCAGGTACCTTGAGCATTTTGTGGGCCAGTTCTTTCTGCCCTGGTGCATCAGCTTGTTTACTAAAAAATGGCTCGGGATTTCTGCACGTTGGGATCCCATAGGTAGCCATAGTCTCTCTCACTCTATCCACCGATGGTGGATTATATCGTGGAATTATTTTTATCGATTTTCTGGTGTCCCCCAGGGCCTGTGAGCCACTTCTCTCTGATGACCCTGTGGTCTTTGGTAGCTGCGAGCATATGTACTGAGTAAATGTGATGTCACACAGATTGTCCTCTCCCTCGTATTCTGTTTGTGCTGCTCTTTCCTCTTCATTTCCCCCCAGCATTGTCTCATCCAATGCTGAATATTTCAAACTAAAGTCATCCTCCCCTTCCTCATCGAATAATAAATTCTCCCGTTCAGTGGTTTCTCCGTCCTTCTCATCCCTCACAATATCCTCCCTATGATTTACCATAACTCCAGATGCACTCAACTTTGGTAAAATATTCATATTCTGTAATGGTGTTGACTCATCGCCCGTAAAAAGATTCTTGCGAACGTTCATCTCTCTGGATACATCCTGACCAACGTCTGATAACACTTCTCGCCCCGTTTCCTCACAATTATTTCTCCACGCACTCCTGACAATTCCCGAAGTCTCATTTCTGTAGAGTCCCAGGAATTCAAACAATTAAATAAACAATTCCAATTCGTCTGTCTGATCATTTTGGGTACTTAAACATTTAAATAGCGAGACGCAATTATCCCACACAACTCACCGAGATGATTTCTCGATGCTAGTAAGATCCAGCTTACGATCACTTCCTAAATAAAATCAAACAAAACTTGTTTTTTTTTTTTTGCTCACTCCTAACTTTTTTTCTTCATTTTGGTTTTTTTTCTTTAAATCAACGACATAACAATTATCGTTACGACGATATTTTACCTGATCTTTGGATAGACGTTGCTTGGGAGATCCTGCCACGAAGTAAATTCTCATGCAAACGCTGTTCTCTTCTCCTCGGTGTGAGACAGGACGAACTGTTACCATTGCCGTCAGCATCATTTTTCAATAGTTCAGTGGTGTCTGGTGGCGCTTTACGTACCTTGGGAGACGTGACAATTATTTTAAGGGGATTATAATTCCCTGATAAACGACCAGGGCTCCTCAACATACTTGGCCTGCTTGGTGTTCTCTTGGGTGTCGAACGAATGCTCTTAGCACCAGGTGGTGACTCCTCAGGGGAGTCAGGATGTTTGCGTTTTTTGGGCGTTGCCAGCACCTCTTTATTTCTCACTGATCTGTATCTGCAAACTCGTTTCTCCCTTTCCCCCAGTGTAGGCACATCCTCATTGTCACTCGTGTCAGAATCACTGGACGTTAGGTCAGCTGCGCCATCGTAAGCTGGTATTTTGAAGTCGTTGGTTTTGGTAAAACGTTTGCCAAATCTGCTGGACTTGAAGCGATGATTGTAGCCGTAGCGTTTCAGAGTTGGGGCGTTCAATCGATGCAACAACACCTTTGGCTCGTGGTGTTGAATGTGATGCATGTGGCTCTTCTCCTCCACCCAGTTCTCCTCGAGGTCTGGATTCAGTGGGTATAAGCCCAGTTGAATTAGGAATGCCTCTTGTTTCGTTTTCACTCGGAGTTTAGAATCTTTCGTTGTTATTTGAGTGAGGGCTAGACGTCTGTCAACACTCACTGTGTGGTACTTTGTTCTATAGGCTGACTGGATAACGTAAGTGTTGACGTAACGATTGGTGTGAGTAGGATGGAAGTCTTCAAGGATGGAACTCTCCAGGGATGGAGAGGAGAGAATTGACACTGCTGAGGGGCTCGACGACGGGGGAGAGCGGGGCCTCTTCGACGGCATTTTGCATAATCTCGTGAAATCCAGTTTGGTCATGTGAGACGCTGACGATATGACGGAGAGCTCTGGCTCAGGTGTTGGTTCAGAAGTTGTTTCAGAAATTTTTTCAATGCCGAACTTCTCTGACGCTGCCGAATCCACAATTATCTCCACTTCAATGTTGCTCTCCTCAGGGACATTCTTCTCCCAGAGGAGAGTTTCTGGCAGAATTTTCTGGCTACATGTCGAGTTCTTATTGTTCACCGGAATAACTGCAGTAGTTGAATCGTAGATGATCTCTGGGACATCCTCCGTAAGATCCTCTTGGGTATCCTCTGAAAGTTCACTTGGGTCTGATAATTTTGGACGCTTGTTGCTCTTTACTTCGTCCTCGTCGGATTCTCGGGGATTCTTCCTCGTTGATGGGGTCGGTGGCTCTATTCTCGGATACTTTGTATCGATTCTCGATCGTATATGCTTCGGCAATGTGTTGATGGAGTCTTGAGAATCTGAGTCATTATCAGTGATTGATGTGACTTCAGTACTTGCACTCAACTTATTATCTTCACAACTATTTTTCAGGGCTGTTGTCTCACCACTGCCGAAGTAGGTGATCTCAGGTGCAAAAGTCACTCGTTTTTTTAGCTTGATTTTTTGATTTTCTTCGTTTGTTCTTTTGGCATTGGACTTCAGGTACTTGGTGACGAGATCTGGGTTAAGGCGTTCTAGTTTTACGATTAACCTGGGGCACTTAGTGGATGGTGGTGGCGCTTCTGTTGTTGGTAAATCAGGCGAGAGAGTGATAAGTTCATTAGTCAAAGTTTCCGGGGTGTGTTTTATTCGATTTACGAGGCAAATCACGTCCTCAGTTTGTTCAGGTGGATTTGTTGACACAGTCACGTCATTTAGACTCACTGGCACTGAGATTATTTCGTTAGAGGCTGACGAAGAGACTTCTTCAACATCCTCGTCGTGATCAAGATTGTTGATAATGACATTTATAAGTTCGTCCTCGCAGGGCTCGGGGGAGCTTAAAAATTCAATCTCCTCGGAGTCGTTCAGAGAATCGCTGACTTGACGGTGGTTCTTGGTTATTTTTTCTGGAGCTAGTGATGATTCTTCCTTTGCTGAGGCTTCAGTCGTTGAAACAACTTCAGGGACGTCGATGGAAGCTATTGCATCTTTATCTACTTGATTAGCTGGAGGAGCCGCAAGGTAATCCCCCTCAGGGACAAGTGTGCATTTCTCTTTGAGTTTTTCCTCAGTGGTTGGAAGCACTTCACAGTAATCATCATCATCTCTGCAAGGCCTAGGAGACACTTTTGCAATTTGCTTAGTGTCAGACGAGTAATTATCTTGACCCGACACTTGTCCATTTTCCTCTAGAGCTTCAGACTCGTTTTCAATAATTGGCTGAACCTCCGAGATCTTATCATCATCAATGCTCTCCTTCCCAGAATCTGCAACAATTGAATGACCCTCAGGCATGCCACTGACCTCAATCCCTACTTCCTCAGTAACTCTCTCAATGTTTGACGAAACTTCAGATGTATCATTATCCCCAAGCACTTTCACCCTCTGCTCCCCACATTCTTCCACAGTTGAATGAACGCCAGTGAGGTCATCATCATCATCATCATCAGTGATCTCCCTACTCACTTCAATTTCCTCAATGATGACAATTTCCTCGACATAATCAACCGTCTCACAATGTAATCCCGAAACCTCTTCATCACTCCCCGTATTTTCCCTCGGTAAATTTCCAGATCCAGTATTCTCCTCGCCCACTGTAATTTCATCCTCACCATTTGCCTCCCTCTCCCCTTCAACATCGTCCTCCCCTTTTTCATCTATTGATTCAGCATCTGTTGAATTTTTATCAACGTCGGAGAACGATTTTCCACCTCCAATGAAATCCCCAGTGATTGCATCTCCAGACAATTGTTTGTCTTCCATTACACACGAACGCTCATCGGCGAGACTCCCACGGTCCAGTAAAGGTTTATCGTTATTGTCGCGACTATTGTCTGGACTGGGTTCCATGATAATAGTGTCCGCAATGGATAATTCGTCGGCTCCACGTATACTACTCTCCACACACATTTCAATCCCATCACTTCCAGTATCAATGATAAATGTATCTCTCGTATTTTCATCGATATCAATCAATTCACTGGAACGAATTGCCACGATTCCCCTATTTCTGGCCGGCACTTCCTCCAATACATTTCTCTGACTTATTGCCAAATGTCGTTTGTATCGATCATCCTCAATCGATAAAGAATTAGGAACAATTTCCTCCTCATCCCAATAATCCCTACTCTCAAGCCCCAAAGAACCATCTCCAGCTATGTCTTCAACAATATCTCCACTTGTACCTTTCCCAGATTTGTAATTGTAATCTGCCAGAAGTGGCGCAGTAGAAGTGACTTCACTGTCACCTCCACACTCACCATTAAATATCACCGGCACTCCCGTCTCAGTACACAAAAGTGTCTTCCCCGTATTACCCTCATCCCCATCACCCATTATCAATTCTACATTATTATCCTCAAGTGCAACCTTCAGATAAGCCTCTCCCTGTCCCCCCTTACCAACTTCAGACAATGTTTTATATTCATCAGCAACCGAGAGATTTGAATCCAATTGTACACTGTCCGTATCACTAGCCCCAAATCGTTCAAATCTCTCAACACTTTCCACTTGTTCACTATTCAAAACCCCCTGATTACACTGTGATTGCACCTCCTCAATCTTTCCCTCACAATCACTTCCCTCATCATTATGCAACGACTCAGAATTAGACGAATATATTCTCCGCAATATAGAGGTCTTCTTGGGAGATGATTTTGGAGTTGAGTTGAGTCTCTCCTCGCTGGTAAAATCGCTATCAAGATTTTTATCAGAGACGTCTTTGAGAGTATCGTCCTCACTATCAAAGTCATTCTCAACTCTCCCATTATCCCTTCCATCCCGCGTATTCACATCCGTATCCTTACCGATAAGGCGGAAAATAGACTTAGTAACGAGACTCATTTTTTCCTCTTGAAGAAATATCTTCTCACTCCTGAGTGCTCCCGTTCTGGGTGCATCGGCCCCCTTAGTTAACATATTCATATATGAATTGCAGTCACATCTCTCGCATCGTTCACACCTCTTGGCCTTCTGCAATTCATTGATGAAAAGTGCTCTGAATGAACTCGGTGAATTGCCGGGATCACCAACGACATCATTAACAGTACCATTGCTTCCCGAATCATCGACCATTGATAAAATTCCACTCTCGTGATCGCTGTACTCATCACCCTCGAATGATTTAACACTGGAATTGTCGGACTGATCAGCCGATATCGCCTCAATCTCGTCCACTGATCTCTTCAAGCTCACCATGTTCATTGCACTCTCGTTGAAGGATGCATTAGAGTCCTCGGCAAATAGTACCTGCGGCATCTCTTGGCTGACTGCATCGATCGTATAATCCTTCCCCGAGTACAAATTCACTTCGGCAACGTTGTTTGTGTAAACTGCCGTTGCATCATTGTTAGCTTCCATATTTTTATCCCCCAATGATGTTGAAATTTCCTCATTACCCGCCACCATGGCAACATCATCCCCCCGAATCCCAGGCAGTTCCATTGAATTATTGAGCTCCACAACTGGTGCTACAATTGCACTTGCTCCCGCAACTTTTTCATCCTCAACCACTCCTATCGATCTCGCCTCGAGCTCACTCCTACGCATACGTAGTTTATACCTCTGCGTTATTGTTTCCATTTTTCGAATTTGCGGTTGTGCTGGTGGTTGTGGTGATTTCAATTGTCCTCCCTGATTGGTTATTTCACTCGGATATTTGGACGTCAGTGAGAGCAGCCACTTCATGCCAAGTCTCTTTGTCTTAATGCTGCAGACAATTCTAGGCCTGCTAGTGGCCGCTGAGAGCTCTCTCTCAGGCAAAACCTCTTTAATGGAGTCCAGAGTAGCCACTGAAATTGAAGGACTACTTTTTTTCTCATCACACAATTGCAATGAATTCTCAACATCTGAATGGCCCTCGGCTACTCTAGTCTTGGCTCGTCTCAATTTTCGCTTTATCTTCAGTGGAAGTTTGGACTTGTCCTCGACTCTCGAGTCATCAGACTGGGAGTCTGTGTTACTACCAACTTTCAAAATAATCTTTCGTTTCTTGACACAAGTTGAACCACTGGTTTTCTCCTCGAAGACTCGTCTTATGATCACCGGACCGTCGCCACTCTCAGTCGAACTTTGCGATTGAATGAAATTACGCTCCGATTGTCGAGTTATTCTCGTGAAAGTTGTTATCTCCTTTCCAACATCGTCTCTTTCTACTTCACCAGTATTAATTCCAGATGTATCACATATATCTTGCGCGATAGTATCACCAATTGTGCTAATTGAATCAAAATTTCCCACCTCACTATTCACCACAATATTTTGAGCCTTCTGGGGATTCTCCATTTCCTCCTCAATGTTCAATTTCTCCAGCGGTACGTAGGGCAGTCGGCACTCCCCGTTACACAATTCCGATGAAATTGCACTTGGCCCGCGGGATTTGCCCCTCTTGCGTTTCTCAATTACCCAAATCTCATTGGAGGTAAACACATAATCCTGGACAAATTTCCGGTGATTGAAGGAATAAACACAGTGCCTGTGCCGATCCTCACCAAATACAATGCCCCTGTGCGATCTGTCTGAGCAGTAATCAGAGGCTGAGTACGCATCGTCAACCGGCGAGAGGGGCTCCGTCAATTCTTCGAAATCAGCAAGTATTGGTGTAACAAGTGTTTCATTCTCACCAAGTAAATAAGATGAATACTGAACACCAGGGAAAACTCGCACATCCATGATATTTTCACGCACTTGATTGGTCTGAATTATTAATGAACTCGGAGTATTTCCCTCGACATTCTCCCTCGGCCCATCGCAAACGTCATTACCACTGGAAACCTCACACTTTGCACTTGTAACTTTAATCTTTCTTCTCTCCATCACTTGATTATTTAACTTTTGCGTGCACTTTCTTTTAATTATACCCTTTGGTAAATAATCGTGCAACTCCTCCCAAGTTGCAACATTGCAATTGTAGTCGGAGCTATCACTCGTGTGTCTATTAACTTGTTCACAATTCTCGTCAACATTTCCATCGAGCGGTGAATTTTGTTGGTTAAATTCAACAGCGGGCTCTTGTGGATTCTGGGGTGAGCAGTTATTTGGTGAATAGTTGGTACTGACTTCATTTCCAACTTGACAGTTCTCAGTCTCATCGGAGCCAGCATTATTGATGTGATCGAGATTCTGGGAGTTTTCGTAGATCTCGGGGAGTAATTGCCTGTCGAGGAGGCTAACGTATTGGTCGTGGAGTTCAGTGAGATCAGATTTGTCAAGTTCAGCTGTTTCAGTGAAGCATGGATCGCCGTTTAAGACACGTTCGATCGGAATTTCATCATCTACTAGAGCACCAGCTGCTAGTACCTCCTCGCCACTTGTGAAATTCATCTCCATGAGGATATTCTCCTGCATTATGTTCTCGATGTCGTCGACAAAGTCGTCGGGCAGATGTTCGTATTCTATTGGAGTGTATTTCAAGCTCCAGGAGCTCTGGCTCGTACCCTCCGAGCAGAACGACGAGGTGGATGGGCTGAGGCTGGGGTTGGAGGATTGGTGGAGTGTTGAGGGATTTTTCAGGAGGTGCGCGGCGTGCTCCAGCTCCATCTGAATATTCTCCTCTTCCTCGGAGTCGAGGAGGCTCGAGCAGAGGTCACCCGCTCCGTCTAGCTGGGGAACTGACGATTCGAGAGACTTTGGGGATGAATCTGAGTCCAATCCGGCGGCGAGAAGGGCACTCAGAAGGGTCGAGTTCATATCGTCGTCTGGGAAAGAAGAGGTCTGTGGTGAATTTAGGGTTGGTGGATTTCGTGCACCCTCCCAGGAACTCCAGGAGTTCAACTCGAGACATGTGAGGTTGAGGTCGTCATTGGTACAACTATCGTTATCACTCTTGTCCTCGTCTGGATTCAGGGAAGACAATTGAGTGCCCAGCATGCTGTCCTCGTCGACTGAGTCCTTAGCATTGGCATCACGAGCCAAATTCTCCAGTAATTCAACTAATGGGAGATCATCGGAATCCACTGGAATTAAGGAGAACCATTACAATTAGAATTGTGCTTCGTTTTACGAAACTCTTTCACAATTTCATTTGCACTTTTTTTGTGTTATTTTTAGAAAGTTTAAAGGGGATAAAATTACACTTACAAACACTGCATTCGTGGGAAGTTTGGGAGGACTGAGTGGATCCTAGAGAGCTTAAACTCAGAGTTTCATTTGGTCGTTGAGTTTTATCAGAAGTTGGTATACTCAAACTACCAAAATTTGATGCATTTAATATAACATCACCCGGTGTAACTTCAGCTGGATATGGAGTTGGATTTGTACTCGTTGAAAGGGTGCTCTCATTGCACTGGAATGAAATTGATGTGAATAATTATTCAAGGAAATGTGGAAAATAGTTTCAATGCAAATACAATTTCCAGTAATTTGGTGGGAAGTTTGGAGTTCAACTGGAAATGTAGAGTCGAGAATTGGAAAATTTGTAACGGTGAAAATAGAGTTGCATCACAGTTTGTAGTGAGTTTAAAATGGTGTGGTATTTTACAATCAATGTCAACTGATGTTTCAAAGCTACACTTTTAGATTGATTTCCTTGTTCGAGGTGTTGTAAATGCGAGATTATAGAAAATATTGATTTTACACGAAATCCCAAAATAGTTATTCATTTTAGCGATTAAATAGTCCCAAAACAAAGTTCTCCCTGTCTGTGAGGATATTTCTATTCTGTCTTGTGTAAATAATCCATCTCATGAACTAAATATTTATTATCGAAAACAGGACCAACTAATTACCTTTGAAACAGCTACATTCTAACAAAACGATAACTTCATTTCCACAATTTTCCTTAAACAATTTTGTTGAGTCCACAGAAAACTGGCTTGAGTACTTGATAATTTGTCCCTGAGTGTACTCAACCCCTCCCAAAAAAACTACTGAATTCCACTCACCTGGGATATCATCAAGAGTCGTCGTGCAAGCCTTTGCTCGTGATAAAGATCACTATCAGTAGGACGGAATGGTGGCCTCTGTGGGCTCTTTGGATTAACAAGTTGAGAATCACCACCCCCAAGACCCACTTGTCTCCTCCTCTCCCTCTCCTCATTCCAAATTGCCGACAATCCCGGATTCAGCTCAATTCCCTTAGCCAAATCCTCCCTATTTAATATATCCGATGCAATAGCGTCTATCTCAACTTCACAGATACTCTGGCGTAAAACATTAACTGGTAGATACTCGACATTGTCCACCGGTGTAATTGCACTGTCATAGGACGTTATCATATCCACTGATGATTCATTTCCACGGCGATGCTTAACACTCGATAGATTTATGAAGCTCATACCATACAAATTATAATCCATCATGAATTGAAGAGTGTAGTTGAGGTGGGCCTCGTGCGGCTGTAAACTTTGACCCAGCACCGCCCCAGTCTGACGAACAGAGTGAAAAAAAAGTGTTGGCAAAAAAATATTGAGTAGAAAGAGGGGCGAGAGAAGGAGCAGGGGAAAGAGGGGGGGGGGGGGATAAATTAATGGAGAAAGTTTGCTTTGAGTTTTTCAACTAATTGTCGAAACTTTTTCATCATTCAAGAGTAAGAGAGAGAATTAAAAAAAACCATAGGGCAAATACTAACTTGCAATAAATCAGCGGCTTTCTTCATGATAGCTGGATTGTAGAACGATATTTTAAAGAACTGATGCTCCCTCTTATGATACCCATAGAACGGTCTAAAACGTGGGATTAATTAATTAGAGCGTTTGTAAATTGGAAAAAAAAGGAGCAATCAACAGGTTGAATGCGGAGAAGTGAGGGAATAATTAAACTCACATTCCTGCTACCCTCTGAATTTGATAAACATGCTGGGTCGTTGAATTGGCACTGCCCAGTGATATATTTATTGCTGCATCCAGTGATGCTGCTAGCCTATATGCAAGCCTATCCTCATTCTCCTCGCCCGTGTAGGGTACGTACAAATATGGAAATACACCGTGCACGTGTAGACACGTTTTTTCACCTGGGAATAGGTAATTGGCATTGGATTAATCAGGTCCCTCAACCCGAATGGATTTTCAAACGATTAATTAAGTACTATAGGGTAATGAAATGAAATTGTACCTGTGGGTGTTGTTCCGAATACCCTAATGACGGGTACATTTTTAATTTCCGAGCCACGAAATACGGAAAATGTTGGATCCAGCTGAGGCAGCGGTTGTGCCTGATAGCTGTCCGCAGTCACCAAACGTACGGAAAACATTTGAGTCTCTTTCTAAAAAAAAAAAAAAGGAAAAAAAATGACAGAAATAGTTGAATCAAATTGCCTTCGTTACGAAACGAAATGAAATGAGAGAAAAAAAAATGCTGATTGCTTGAAACGAGAGAGGGGCGAAAACGAGAAAGCGATAGATGCCCCATAAATTCATTATCACAATTGAATGACCGCAGTTAATGAACCCTAGACCAACTTAATCTCCCGAAAATACTTGGCTTCGAGCAGTAGCATAAAGCTGGAGATAAAACTTCACAACTTCACACGTTATTAAGTCACGATAAAACTCGTAGTCGAATCGTCGGTAAGACTGGTACACTCTCTCGTGGATGCTAGAGCGACGGTATCCCATTATCCTAATGAAAAACTCGTTACCCATGAGAATTAATTCCTTAATTTAATAAAGCTGCGCACAGCGGGAGCCAGCTACAATTGCTGGTTAAAACGTCTTTACGCATTACGGTAGTTCTCGGGATAGTTAAATGAGAACTGAGAGGTACACAAAATAAGTTCTGTTACATGGGTTGAAAGAAAAAAAATGCGAAAATGGAGTTGAAATTGGCGAATGATTTGTCAGCTGTAGAATCCAGAGGGAAACAATTTTATTTACATTTCTTCACATTTTTTCTACCTCTATTCTCATTTTTATTCTTTTTTTTGCAGATTTCCCACAAATTGATGGCTAGATTGACACGTAAAAATCTATCGTTTTTTCTAGTGGTCTTATTGTGCATTAATTCACAAAGTTGCATCATCGTAGCCTCATTACTATGACTTGTTTTATAATGGTTTGTCAATGTCCATAAAAACGTAGAAAAAAATCTAGGAAAATAGCTTCACAGTAATAAAATGCAATGACCAATAGTGCAAGGGGAAAACGTTTTATTTTTACTCATTACTTTATAAGGGATGTAAAAAAATCAAAAGGACAAAAATAGGGGTAGAAGTGTACGAATTAAGGGAGAAGATGCGTCAAAGATAATTATCAATAAGTAAGACTAAAATTAGGAAAAGATTCCCTTTAGGTGGATTGAGAGGTGAACGAATAGTTGAAACTTTTTTATGTATAATGTATTCTCTCGTTCACCCTGAAAACCCTCCCCTAAATGAACTCTTCCGTTGGCACATATTCCGTTCGATTAAGCTTTACCATTAATAAGTCAAGCAATATTTACACAGCATTAATTTAAAGTTAAATGAGAACTGAGACGCGCAGGGAGTGACTCCTGTTACATGAGTTGAAAGGGAAAACGTTGCGATAATAGTCGTGAATAAATGGAGCTGAAACTGGCATAAGATTCACCAGTGAATGTCTTCAACAGACTTTCAATATGTTAATATACGATGTTAGACTCCTACAGCTTCAAAAATCCCTCAATAACATATTTCACTTAAAAATATTCTCTAAGTTTCAATTTTGTCTCAATAGCTCGGGTAATATTCCCTCCACGTCAAGCTAAAATTAAATGCGAGCTGGAATGTAGAGAATACAAAAAAATATCTCCTATTACAGCATCTGAAGGGAGAAGTTGTGAAAATAATTAGAAAAATAATCAATAATAAATAAAACAGACCAAAAGATCCTTCAGTGGAAGATTTGCTTCAAATAAATTTACAGTTGAAGAAATATTTTTACCCGGGAACTGCAAGATAAACTAAATAATTTCTTCTGTATGAATTGAAAACCCCTCTAAGCGAATCTACAGTCAGAAATGTTTTCAACATTTGTCCATGTGATTGTTGAACTCTCACGCCCTAAAAAATAGCGGAAATTAAATCTTCCGCTTATGAGAATGTCGTTAATTAAAGCTTCATCATCAATAACTCGAGTAATTATCACTCAACATTCCGTCAAATTAAAATGAGAACAGACATGGCAGAAAATAATTTTTAATGCCTGAAGTAAAAGAAAATTTTTTCGTTAAGCCAGCAATAAATGGGGGCGAAACTACCGAAAGATTCCATCAGTGGATGACTCACTTTTGGCGGATCTAGAGTTGAATAAATATTTATAACATATGTACGAGAGATTGTTTAACTCTCATACACTTAAAAATACCCCAACTTATTAATGTTTATCTAAAGTGGTACGAATTTATGAAAAATATGTTTTTCACAACGTAAAAGTTTTGATTATCGCCTTCGTTTCTATACTACTTTCAATCATCAACTGAAGTGAAGTAAACAAAATGCATCAAAACATGCGCTAATCACTCCAACATGTCCTCTTTTCGTCCCCATATCCCAGATTTTTCTAAGGCCATTCAGTCTACTTTGCACATCAACTCCTATTTTTGTATCTACTTTTAGCATCTTCTAATAGGTCGAAAAATTTGCTTATTCACTTCCACCAAACTATCAGAATTAATCTTTGTTAACACTCGAAAGTCAGCTCCATATGTCCTATTATCAGATTTTCGCAGACTGACTAAACATCTTCAAACCCTCCCCTCGCGAGCAAAATATTTTTAGCTTCATCATCAATAACGGGAGTAATAAACACTCAACATTAATTCAAAATGTAACGAGAACTCAGACGTGGACAAAATAACTCTCGATACATGAATTGAAAAGAATAATTTAGCGAAGTCAACAAGAAATGGAGCTGAGACTATCAAATGAGTTCTCAGTGGAGAACGTTGCAAAAATGATTGTTAAACACTTGCAGACTTGAAAAATTCCCGAAATTGAGAATATCTGTTGACAATCACAAGTACAAAAACAAAAATACAATTTTTTTCCCCGTTTAGATGACCCGGAAAATGGCCGAATTTTCCTTGAACCTAAAAAAAATCTCAGATTCTCGAAGATTAAAAATATCCCAGATTTTTCTATGAGCATTTGACACGGTCTAATTATGTACGTTATGTTCTATTTTTAGAGTATTTTAGTAGGTCAATTATCAATTTGAGCATAAAACCTGCGAGAGCCCGTATGGAAACAAAAATTATTCAATAACTTCCACTGAGTCTAAAACGATAAACTTTTCTTTTTCATCCGATACGTCACTTTTTATACATTTTTCCATAGGCCAAAATTGTCCCAGAATGTCTGAACATCGTTTGATTGAACCTCATTCTTAGTATCTTTACCATGAGAAATTCAAGCAATATTGGCTCATGAAAAACTAAAAATCAACCGATAACACAGACGTCCACAAAGCAACTTCCGCTCATGAATTGAAAGGAAAAATTCTCTGAAGTCATCAATAAACGAGGCCAAAACTCCCGAAAGACCTCGCCAGCGGAAGTTTCACTGAGCCTATAGTTCCCTCACACTCGTCAACTATTATCCCAAAAATTCCCGATTAAAGCCCTCCACTCGCGAAAATTCCGTTACTCCCATCTCCGCCATCAATACCTCGAGTAATATTCCCCTCAACACATCGGCGACACTGGAAAAAAAAAAATCCGGTGAAAGTCCTTGGTCGAGTGAATCAAGCAAATAATTCCAATTCCAACGTACTCATTTCTTCCAGACTACGAGGACAAACAACCAACGAATGAATTCGTTTTTCCTCGCGTGTCAGTTGCATCATCCATTCAATTCCCCATTCCCCCTAGCAATTCCCACTTTTGACATGTCCACACGTGTTCAAGCACAAATAGCAAAAAAGCCAATGATACAAACAAGAAAGGGTCTCATTGCCAGTGCACAAAGTTCGATCGTGCCCAGTGATTGAACGAATACGACGAATCGTTCATTTGTAACCCCATGCATGTAACACTATCCCCAATACCGATTAAAACCCCCACTCATCCCTCCAACCAATTCCAAATATATCCCATATCCTTGTTTACATCGAAACCCCCATAATCCTCCGAAAATCGTTTCCCTTAATGCCCCAAACAGTTTCCGTCTCCCTGGATTAAATCCAACGGTCTAACTTTGGGTCATTGATAAATCGTCCAGTAAAAGCACGAGGACAAGATAAAAACGAGAGAGAGAGAGAGAGAGAGGGGGAGAGAGTGAGAGCCATAGTGAAGGGGAGAGAGAGAGAGAGAGAAAGATCGAGTGGCTTCGTCGAGGCGAAAAACACTGAACCAACACAATACAATTTTTTTATCTCCCACTGAGGCACTCTGTGAATGATATAACGATCGCGCTAGCTTTATTAAGCCCATTAAAATGCAAGCCCAAAGGCGTCCTCCTTGTTCACTCCCTTCATTCCAATCCCAATAAACGTAAAAAAAAAATGCCATCCAATCTCCCCCTCTCTCTCATTCCCTCACTCCCTACTCTCCTCTCCTCACACCACAAAAATTAGTAAAAAAAAATCCATTGTATTCTCACCTTCTACTACGTTGTCATTTCTCCACGTTTCTCGCGTCACAATTGCCACAGCGAGGCCCATAAATTCGCGCGGAGGGGAAAAAAAAAAATGGGCAATCGTAGGAGCCAACGAAAATGAAAGACTCTGGAATAACAGCTCAGAGTGTGTGTGAAAAATAAAGCACCTCCTGCGTCGTTAAAACACCAACGAAAAGTCGACGTTCAGGCGACACAATCAGTATGTCTCAATGTTTCTCTACCTCCCAGAACTAATTTTCCTTTACCCCTCCCCCTCGCCCCTGGCCGTCCCTCACACAATCCGCCGCCGTCTCTCGCCGACGTATTTATTTCACCGGCTATAGAGTACTCCAACCTTTAACACCACAATTTGCGCTCAAACCGCAATTTTAATTGGTGGGGTTAAAAAAAATTTTCTCCTCGTCTATTTAACCTATCAACACCAACACCAATCACCCACTGGTGGTTGTTTACATCATCTCCTTTCTCCGTTCCACTTTTACCCGAAACATCTAGAGTTTCGTTTCCTCCTGATATTTTTTATTTCTAGAAATTCACCTTGAGTGAATTTACGGAGTTATTGGACACTGTTACACTGTGTTCTGTATGGTCTCTCTGCGACTGTGTTTACCAGCGTCCTCTCTGACGGTTGAATGTACGCGCAAGCGCATTTTTACCGTTTTCGGGCCGCCGCCCCCTCTCCAGTCAGCCTCCCCCCTTCAGCCCCTGGCGGAGCCACTCGAGGGGGCTCTTCACGGCCAAACGTACCGCCCCGACAACGGTTTTTCGTAAAAAAAAAAAATTTATTGTCTCTGAAACTATATGCGACGGAAAATCAAATTGTCAACGAGTCTTCGTTGCATTTTTCTGAAGGACGAGGAGAGGGAAGAGGGCGACATTCCTCTTGGCCTCTTTGAAGATGCTGGTTTTTTTGGTGAAGCCAGGATGGAATTGATTTTTTTTCAGTTCGCTGGGTAGTTTTTCGTCGCGACGAGAGGGGAAAGGGGCAATGGAAGAATTTATGACCTATGGAGATTGAGGAGATGGATGTCTCCATTTTAACACAACTGCTCCATGAATGAATGGGTCATAAGTAGGTCTCAATTAGGGTTTTTGGGGGTCCTTTCGTCGCGGAAACAATTGGGGGTTTTTTTTCTTTGTCGTGAGCAAGTTCGTGCAGTTATCACGGGGCTTGGGGTTTCTGACTGTGCATCAGGTGCGTCCAGTTAGCGGAGGGCAAACTGGCGCGCATCAAATGGGAAAGAAAAGTAGCACCACGTGGTACAGGGAAGACCAATGAAAGAGATTCCGCGGGGAGTTTGTGACGGTGCGCATGCTGTGGCCAGAAGGACGCGGTATTTGTCGCCTGATCGATGAGAATTTCGACGTCGGGAGGAACCACGTGACTAGCGGTCGCGTTTACAAGTTGTGTTTCGCGTTTTGCTTTTCTGGGGGTTATGTTGGGTCGTTTTTGTGGGGGAACAACGAGGAGACTTGTAGTTTGGGGTGGGAAACGATTTTCTTGGGGTTGATGAAAGCATTCGAGCTCGTTGGGAGAGTTTTTGAGGAGTGAGGCGAAAGCTCGTAGGGCATGAGAAACGTTGGGCGCTTGACGGAGGTTATTTTGAGGTTTTGTGGAGAGAGACAGGTCTTGGCGAGATGATATTCGTGGGGGTGGAGAGGGTCTTTATGACTTGTGGGGTGACTCGAAGTACCGTTTTTAGGAATGTCGGGGCTCTATTTGAGCGATCAGGGGGTTTTACGGGAGTCTGCTGGAGAAACTGGTCCAGCGGACCGAGTGATAAGAGTGGCAAGAAGGTGGACAAGCTGAAGACCATTCAGGAGAATCCTCTTGGAGTCCAGTTCAAGAAGAGACCACTGAGAAAAAAGAGACTGATCTCCGGGAGTGAGGAGCTCAATCAACCTGGTGTGAGTATTTTTACTAGGAGAGCGAACTTCGGGGGTTGGGGAGATGGGGGTTTTCATTGTTGACTATGGGAGATTCGTACACGGAATTTTAAAGCATCCAGAACTTTTGTAAAGATCCTTGCGATGCTAAATGTCTGTGGATTAATCTAAACTGCATTTGTTGTTTAGAAGAAATATTCAGGATGGCAAATATAAATAAATATGTCATTTTAGTCCAAGGAAGACTGTTTATTAGGTATTAAGTTATTGTTCAGTTATGGAAGACAACTAATTTATTGAACTATTATAATAATCTTGTGTTTTGAAGATTTATTTCGGGAGGATGCTTTGGTCGTCGATTACGAGAGATTGGTAGAGTAAAATTTGAGGAATATATGACCACTGTGAAACATTTTTTAAAGCTTCAAAATAAGAGATAATTCATCAAAATCGTATCGTTCCTTCAGAAGGTATATCCAGAATTCAATCAACATTTTCTTGCTTTTTCACTCATATCGAAAGATCAAAATTTCAAATATCAATGAAGACATTCTTTTATTACAATAAAAACTATGTGTGAAAAACGGAATCATTATTTAGACACAGAAGAAAGCACATTCATTAAAATGTAATAATCCTTTAGTTGGAGCAAATGAATCGTTTATTTGGTTTCAATAGAAGATTTTTTTTTTCGACAGAATGAATTATTGATTTCATATAATTGAAACATTTGTGATAATGATGAAGGTTCGAGTCAACCAAGTGTGACTTTTCTTTTTTCCAAGTGTGCGAATGGGATTTTTTTACACATTGTATAGACAGGTTTTCAAGAATATACAAATGAATCTTCCATTCCAAAGTAGACTGTAGGAGTTGAACATTAGATTTTTTGCTTGAAGGAAGAATAAAAGATTTTATTACGCCGAAATAATCTTTTATTTACACGAAAATATTTTATTTAATTTCACCGTCACAGTTTGTGATAATAGTTCTGCTGATATAAGCATTTTTTTACATTGAAAATTGAAGAATAGAATGAAATACTTTATTTCATTGATACTACGTTTACAGTTTTACATCTACACAAGCCGTATTACATCTCCCATAACACGCTCATAAAATGGCAACATAAAAACAAACAAATGGCCTCTGCTTCTCTTCTCGATTACATGAAATACATAAACAGACCTCGCTAGAAACTGACATGAACTTTTCTTTTACGCCATTTTGAAGCATCGAGAATTTAACATTTGATGAAAAAATATCCGGTGTAATTAATTACTGGCCCTTTATATTGCAATTGAAAATTCAAGTCTTGAAATACATATTTTATTGCTGCTGGACAATTTGGAACTTTATAACTTTTTCCTAAATCTCCTTCAATGTCCCTTTCTAAACGAATGCTAGTCCACGAAATTCCATTTTTCCTAATCGCACAGATAACTAATAGTATTTTTCCATACAAGTGAAAAAAAGTAGCTTTTAACGAGTTTGAGGGTTGAAACCCGAGCCAGAGGCGAGGGTTCTAATCACACAAGTTGGAAACTGCTTTTTTTCAGGTGTATGGAACAGTATTTTACGACAGTAATGAAAAAACGGGCGTTCTCATCACTTCTGTCATAAATAATTAAAAACTCGTAAACATAAAATTTCCACGCATAATATTTTTTAACTCCAGTGGGCTCGTTTAAATCAATGTTTTCACTTCAGGAATTAGCTAATGAAAGCAAAAAATTCTAGTTATGTATCCACTAGACTAAAATTTATATTTATAGGGTCCGAATAAAAATGTTGTGGAATAGATAATTTTCAAGGAAAACTTTTCAATTCATCATCATCCACTAATTTTTTGGCTGTCTTAACAAATTATAAACATCCACTCCGCTTATAAACGGATCCCCTTAGTTCATACAAAATTCTAGAAGTATTGTTCCCTGTAATTATCATTCATTATTGACCCAAGGAACTGTTTTAAAAACTTTGTCAAAAAGTTATTAATTGTAAGAGCAACCGCAGCTAGATTTTCCGTTAACTGAATTTTCTTATTAATTTCTGTTGATTGTTGTGTAGTTTTGGAACGTCAAAGCTCTGACGACAGCTGAGGAGTACAATCTGGAGGCTCTCATGGAAGGACTCACCACACAGGACTTATATGTGCCGAAGAAAATCAACACTTCTGGAAAATGTGAGTCACTGCTAAGAAAGTTGCATTATTTCTTATTATGAACGGCAAATGAACAATTGTATTTGCCCGTTTGCAAAAAAAATCTGCAAACTATTGCATCGATTCCAATTTTATTGTTATTCATATACTCCATGAATTCATGTTGATGAATTCGCTTGAATGGGTCAAAGATCGGGGCATGTCGCTGGGATAATAATAACACTGATTGCGTTGTCATGGCATCTGTGACGATTTAATTAAATTGTCGAAAATATGATGACGTTTAATCAATGTTCTTTATTACTCCTCGAACTCTGATATCCAAGCGGAAACGACTATAATTCGTATTATCTTTTTTTCATTTTTATCTACATTTCCGTTTATTATTAAATTTCAATCATTATGAGATACCATAAATGGAATATTTTTATTTCATCTGCTCATTCTGAAACAAATAAATTAAGGTTCTTACAATTTTAGAGCCCAAGTAATTATCATTTGTCGAGTAAAAAACCTTTTATTCAGTTTAGAAAGTCGCGGATTCTATTGCATCATACGAATCAATAGTTCAATGCATTCAAAATCCATAATCTATGCCCGGATTATAAAATACTCCGCCAATATTTTTATTTATTTTCTCGATTATGAAAGAATTCCTAGTAGTTGGAATGAGTTACAATAATTACGATTTGTAATAAATAAATAACAACAAAAATTTAGGAATCTAATCAGCAGTTTAATAATCGAAACTGAATGAGCTCCTCTCTATTACGTAATATGGAGCGATCTTGTCTTAATACCCTTGGTCAAACAGTACCTTCAATTGAAATTATTATCATCGGTTAAGACCGAACGACTCATTCTGCACAGTAATTGAGTGGCTGTATTGTTTCATTAAAATTGCTTATTTAAAATTGGTTTCGTTGAGAGATTTTCGATCAATTCTTTGTCGGTTTCGACATTTATTTCTAAATCATTAAAAATATAATTTTTACAATAACTTATACAATTTCAGGGGTCAAGAACGTGAAATAAAAAATAGATATTTTACCTCTTCTTCTAAAAACCAAATCAATAAATAAAAATATTGACATTCCGTAGAAAAATGTAGTGAACTTTTGAAATAATCAATTATCAATATAATTAGCAATATGGGCTTAAGCAATGAGATTTTTCTCTCCGCATCGTGATTAGAAATGGTTCTCTCGTTTTATCCGAGCAATTAGTTTCTCAATTAATCTATTTTAACACACTCTACACTAATTAAAAATGAATTCCAGCTCGCTAAAAATGAAGGAACTGTAATAATACGTCCCCCAGGAACGGAGCAATTGAAAAATCATGTCCATTCAATCCTCTTTCAATCGTAAACCAACAAATTCCAACAATTCAGCAACAAATACTCCGAGTCCATTAACTGATACGCCGTAATATCGGCTCAATAGCATTGACCAAACAATATCCTCAATACCAGCGATTCCCGAACAGCCGCAAAATTGTCCTCATCCCCTTAAAACAGATACTTGCAGTTCCGTTTTATGACGCCAATTCAGGAATTCGCCGATCGCACTCATATCTCCCCCCGAAATCTAATCCCCCTATGCTCTTATTTCACTGCATAATGTAATATAATTAATTCCAACGAGCATGAGGATAGGATATTGCAGACAAATTTAGTTTCAACGTGAGAGTAACATCTCATTGCTAATTGGGAATGCGAAAATTGCCATCATTCATTGTTCAGCACATGCAGAGTTTATGTGGTGTCGTATGTTTTTCAATTATCATTTGTGTAGTGACACTGTCATTGATATTTATTTATTTAATTTATTTACTTACTTGCCAGGTAGCGTGGCATTAGTGACCTTCTGCAATCCCTTCTCAAAACAACATCATTAAATATTTAAATATTTTCGCACACGATAACTTTGTTTAAAAATATGGTTTGTTTAACGGATCTCAAGTGCTCTTGTTTAAAAAATTTATTTCCGTTGGAACTTACAAGCGGGGTACTTGTCATAGTGGCATGAGTTAAAGTTCTCATTGTCATCGATATTTTAATAAAATATAATGGTATAACGATCACATAAAATTTAATCAATTGTGCACTGTCGGGAAATGTGATTTTCGTTGGCAAATTAATAGGACTCGGCTCATTCTCCCGCTCCATTCCTACGAATTTTGATGTGCAAAATTTCCAGGCTGTAGGTACTTCTATACAATTATCGTAAAAATTAAATCACCGACTAATTTCCCAAACGACAATTTTACAGAAAATTTCACAAATATATTTGCATTTATTCAATTTTTTAAAAATATGACCATGATATATTCTGTTGGAAAATTACGGTCGTGTGACGTGTCAAAAAATGTTTGCACATTTGTAATGTCAATTCACCGTTCTCCGAAAAATGGAACTAGTTGAGTCATCCTCTCGCTCAATCTGTTTGAATTCTCGTGTGCAAAATGATAGATTTTTGTCGTCAGTTCATGGAACCGCGAGCGGGAAACTCTCGATATTCGCTACATCCAATCAACTATAGGAAAAAATTACATTAAAGTAACTCTTTAACACACTTTCAACAATTCTAGATAAAATTTCAAGGTTGTAATGTGTGTTATCGTGAAAATTGCCTCGCCGGCTAATTATCCAAACAACCTTTTCAGCAATTGCTCAGAAAATTTTACAAATGCATTGCATTTATTCAATTTTTTTTACGTATGACCGTGATCTATTTTATTGGAAAATGACGGTCACTGGTACTGGTACGAATCACCTAATCAGAACCCATCTAATTCCGTTTAGGCTAATGACTTTTCACCTCATCACGTTTCGCCTAAAGGTAGAATTAAACTCAAATAATTTTCGCTCAAAAGTCTTTCCCTTTAAAATTGTTGAATAATAATTTTTGGATGTCTTTTTTCGTTGTATTTTCGTCATTCATGTTTTGGGTATTTTAGAATTTCTGTTGTCCTCAACTCATTTTTTTGCCGTATTTGTGCATGTCATGTATACGGTATAGATATTACTTGTCACTGGATTTCTTAGTTTTATCCCTAGAATTATTAATCTATAATGTCGTCGGTATTATTTGAAATGTTTTGCGTTTTTTGCTCTTTCATTGCTTCTTTTGAAAATATATATTGACCTTGGCTGCATTCGTGTTGATCATTTATGTGTTTCTCGTTTTTGTTAGTAATTTTTCCGGTTTGACATGAGTGATTTCCTCAAATTATGACTTGGGAGCAGCTTTTAGGTAAAATTATTACAGGGAAAATGACTCTAACCCTCATGTGACGTGTCAAAAAATGTTTGCTCGCACCCAATTCCAACTCGTCGTTTCCCAAAAAATAAAACAGTCGAGTCATTCCCTCGCTCAATCTATCCCATCTCAATCTATCTATGGATTCCCATGTGGAAAACGACAGATTTCTGTCTTCATTTCGTCTTTTCAGCTCCCGAATCACGGGAGCTGAAAAACTATAGATATTCGCCACGTCCAATCAACAATGGAAAAATTAGTATATTTCGTAACAAGTGAAAAAAAAATGGTTTTTGGGGAGTGGGAGGTTTATATCACGAGCCGAAGGCGAGTGGTATAATCCCACGATTCAAAAACCACTTTTTTCACGTGTTACGAACAATATTTTTCATCTCAATGTGTCGAAAAAGCACTTTTCAGTCACTCGACGCGCGGCGGAGAGTGACTGAAAAGTTACTTTTCGGACACAGCGTGATGAAATAGTATATTTCGTAACAAGTGAAAAAAACATGATTTTTGGCGAGTGGGAGGTTTATATCACGAGCCGAGGGCGAGTGGTATAATCCCACGATTCAAAAACCAGTTTTTTCACGTGTTACGAACAATATTTTTCATCACGCTGTGTCGGAAAAGTAACTTTTCAGTCACTCTCTGCTTTGCGTCGAGGGACCAAAAAGTGTTTTTTCGACACATTGAGATGAAATAGTATATTTCGTAACAAGTGAAAAAAAAATGGTTTTTGGCGAGTGGGAGGTTTACATCACGAGCCGAAGGCGAGTGATATAATCCCACGAGTCAAAAACCGCTTTTTTCACGTATTACGAACAATATTTTTTATCTCAATGTGCCGAAAAAGCACCTTTTAGTCACTCGTCGCAAAGCGGAGAACGACTAAAAAGTTACTTTTCCGACACAGCGTGATGAAAAATATTGTTCGTAACACGTGAAAAAAGTGGTTTTTGACTCGTGTGGGATTATATCACTCGCCTTCGGCTCGTGATATAAACCTCCCACTCGCCAAAAACCATTTTTCTTCACTTGTTACGAAATATACTATTTCATCTCAA
>JAPYZM010000135.1:0-47065 GCA_030522845.1 Psyttalia concolor
ATCACGTTTGATCGTTAATTATTCAACGGACGAGTACTGACGATATTTAATACCACCGGCGTCGCGTGTTGGACCGACTCGGGGATAACTTATATTGTTCTCAATGGCTCTCGATTGGATGTACATTGAATGTCATCGTGTCACATCCCACCTCGATCGGGCGATTGTTTCATCTCCCGCCTGATTTCTCATTTATACTTTCAATTAAATCTCTCACAGCCGTTGAATCCCTCCCTCCCCCCATTGAATCTCAATTCAATATCAAATAAAATTGAATCGTTCGCGAGGAGCCGTTGTCGGAAGGCCCAATGAATACCGGGAAAATACGGATAATGGGAACAAGACGCGGAATAAAACATCTTTATTGTTTAATTTACAATGAGACGGGAATCATTGTTTAGATGCAATTGTGCGTAACGCGTCTTTTCAATTATCCCGTGAAAAAATTCACTGTTACGTCTGCTTTATTTATTTTCCTCTGGCTATCAATGATTTATATTGAAGGGCATTTATCATCAGCTCCCGCTGACGACGGGGGTCTTTCATTCATGAAATCCCCGTCACCATTCTCTACCGATGTACTTCAGGGTTTACGATAATTTTATCAGCAAAACAAATCTTCGAAAACATAGGGCGCCGATGTTTTATTTATTTTTTTTTTTTTCTTGAGTGACAGGTGCCGCGCTGAGAGCATCGTACAGTCTATTCCACTCGTTGCGTAATAACCCCTGCTCCATCACACGTGTCTGCGTCCGGTGGATCTCTCTCTCTCTCTCGCTCTCTCACTCGGGAACGAATGAAGAAAAAAACGATTTAACGTGTTCGTGCGCGGGTAAATCCATGTTTTGATGGTCGACTGTAAAGATAATTGTCTACCTCTGTTCTATTATCAGCGACTAAAGTACGAATGTTTTTTTTTTTTACTTTGTAGAATTAGTTTTTCCGGTGCGCAAATGTTAAGAAGCAATGAATCATTGGCGGACTTATAGTTGGGGTCATCAATCAAAATATAATAGATGAGTGGAGCATTTGACGCACGAAACACTGGCGAAAATTATCCGCGTGTAATTTGGGTGTTATTGAACAGTTTGAGAACTATCTATTCTACAGGAAAATGTTGAAGATCTTTTTTATAGAAAATTTCCTCAGCTACAAAAATGATTTTACCACTTTTTCCGCTGGAAGCAGTTGTTTTCGAGATAATTGCGGTTCATTGAGCGAAGATTTGAAAGTGATTGAACGGATTTTAAGAGGAAAAGCGATTGATTTTTTTTTCCGCTCGGATAATTATCGACAAAAAATTTTGCGTAATATTTTTGGTCTAATCATTAGTTCCTGGGATGATCGTATATTTGTAGAAAAAAGGCGATGAGTCTGCAGGTTCAATTTTTTATCAATTTTTATTATTATCGTCCGGAGACACAGAAAAACTGACGAGTACCCGTCGCCCTCTGACTTCAAAAACAACCTGGGTTTTTTACCAGAAAAAAATGAATAAATCATTATCAAATGAGTCGACCTATGGTATGTTTACTCTACAAGAATTATCTAAAAAAAATAATGACCGAGCGATGATTTTGGAAATATTTGTATTCCCATTTCTGTTCTTTTTACGCACAAAAAATTACATAGCTCATTTTTAAATAGCATTGTCTGCATCCGGCAATTTAAAAATTAAAATCAACGTTACCAATTAAACATTAATCAAATTAAATCAAATTTATGAATTAGAAATAATCGTAAAATCAATTTTACTTTCATAATTTCTTTTGTCCCACCAAAAAATCAAATACTTTGAATGCTCTTCATCGTAAAATTTTTAAAACAGTGTAATTGTGACAATAACTAAAAGTTTTGAGGAGTTATCAAGTGACGATTATCGCAAACGTCTTTATCAATCATTTTTAATATTAATAAATCGAATACCACAGATAAAAAAATTTCTTCGAGTCAGCTAAACAAGTGATAATACTCTCCTCATTAAATTCCCATTATCCCCTAAAAACGTCCGAAAGAAGGCCAAAAATAAAGGCCAACAATTCCAGAGCCTAAATTCCCAAAACCAAAAACATCTTTTAATAACCCAAAAAAAAAAAATGAAGAGCGCCCAAAAAAAAAATCTGATATCCCCTCATTAAAACCCCATTAGGGAAATAAATGTCCCCAAAAAAACAAATTCTTTTATTGAACCAAAAAATTGAACTCACCATCCAATAAATCATTAAGATTTC
The DNA here is from genome assembly GCA_030522845.1 of Psyttalia concolor. Classification (NCBI taxonomy): domain Eukaryota; kingdom Metazoa; phylum Arthropoda; class Insecta; order Hymenoptera; family Braconidae; genus Psyttalia; species Psyttalia concolor. The sequence continues at coordinate 2,232 of JAPYZM010000135.1, forward strand.
CGTGACTGGGACTCATGAGATTCCAGGGTATCGTGACCCCCCCAACAAGACACTTGATAGCCAGCCTCCACCTGCTGGCCTCCCTCAAATTATCCTCATACTTATCAAACGACCGAAATCTGAGTGTTATCGTTGTCCTCTCGCGCCTCCTGGCCCCCTTAACTCGTGCCTTTTTCAATGTATAAGCGTAAATATAGAGATATGCCGATGTATCAAGCTCATCCCATCCACTGAAGCCCTCCGCTGAGGACTCAACAAGCCTCAGCTGGCTCCTGGAGACACTCGGCCGACACGCACAACTTCCGGCACTTCTTCTCTTCGATCTCATGCATCGACAGCCAATAATATCACTCAATCCAATCGTCTCAGTTTTCGTACCTCCGTTACTCTCCTTCTGGAGGCTCAGTCCTTTGTCACTCAATTTAACTCGGTAATAGGTATTCTTCTTGGATGTTATGTAGAATGTCTCCTCGAGAAGGGTACTCGGACGCACCGTATCCTCGTCCATGATTCTGGAGTTAATATTATTCTCTCAAATTCATTGAAAACACTCGATAATTCGCCATCGGTCAAATCCTCCTCCACCCCATTTTAATAACAATAAATAACATAATCTAATGATAATAATAAGACATTGTTAATACTGTCTAAAAAAACTATAGAATTAATTATGTTTTTTTTAAATTTAATGCATTCAAACCGTACGGTTTATTCTGCCACAGAAAACAATTTTTTCATTTACAAACTCGGTAATTATAAACTAGGGTAGTAGTACAATAAATTAATTGTGTCTTATTTGTGCCAGAATAATTGGAAAATTCAGGAAAAAAATATTTCGTACGAAATAAATTCAATTGTAGGCAAGAAATTAAATTTAATGCGAGGTGAGAGTAATTTGTGACTCGTGACAATATAAATAAGAGATTCTTGGGGAGAGATATTTTTATTATGATTAGGTTGTCACCTTGGATTTATAATTCTTCACTTGAACCGATTATTATCGCTCACAGCGGATTAATTATTCATGGGTGAGACTTTCAAAATTGAACTAAATGAGTGAATAAGATTTTTTTGACAATTCAATTGATTTTTTCTGAATGTAAGACTCTGGGATTTTTATATTAAAAAGATTATATTTAATTTATGATTCATGAAGGGCGGTAGAGTAATAAATCAAGGAATCAATTATCGTCAATGCCAAATTATCGGGAGTAATCAATTTTATATAACAATTAGATTTCAAAATTACTGCCCCGAGTAAAAATCAATCCTCAGTTTATTTAATTAAATTATCAACTCCTGATGAACTTGAATGATTTGAATTAGGGATAATTCATTTATTTAAATAATTAATCATACCTCAGATTACGCGAAGCCCTCGGAAATAATTGCGAACGTGTTTTACTTATCAAAAAATGTTGAATGTAATTAAATCCACCTGCAGGTTCTTCCTCTATTATCTCCCGAACTTCAGAATGAAGTATTACGTTTCAATATGACTTCCCATTCCCACGAAACAGATTCTCCAATTAAAAAAATGAAAAAATAATTTTTTAAAGAGTTTCAGCCACTCCAATCCTCCCAGACTGCTCAAAATAATTTAACAAACAACAGACATTAAACATTAAAAATCCGCTTGGATCCCTAATCTCGGAGGGCAAAGAATTCCAAATTAAAAATTTATGAATTTATGTCTCTCGAATTTCTGATGTTTTGATAAATGAAGGACATCAGTCCCTGTAAATTCACCTGAGCTCTTCCCCCAAATTCAATTGTCTCATCCCAGTTGCAATGCGACGAACAGACCCATTGGTACAAGGGGTTGCAGGGTGACCCCCCCCCTTCTTTATTTCGTACACCACACGATATAACACTGCACTCCAACAGCAATCCCTGGGAATGAATGATAGCTTGAGGTCTGGATTGGTCGTTGACAAGTATCAAGGGGAGTCAATGCGACAGATTATTTTTTATGGTGTCGATGGAGTCGTTGGTTGATCTGCTCTGGATTCTCGTGGATCGCTGATTGACACGGGGTATCACTGATTTTGGAGTGAAAGGATTGGTCAGGATGGTGGAGGCACTGGGCTGTGTCTTTCCCGGCGCCTTTTGAGCTACTGGAACTGCCCGACGCTCTCCTCATGTTTCGCTCTGCATCTGTCCCTCTCTTTCTCCTTCTTTCTCCCTCTCTCCCCCGCCGAGTGGGTCAGCCGACCTCTTGCGCGAGGGGGAGAGAGGCCTGACGCATTCTGGAGCACTTGGTTGCTGGTGGAGAGTGGGTGGAGGCATCTTACGGGGAATGGCAGTGGATTTTTCGGGAATCGGGTCGGTATGACAGGGTTCATAGGCTCGCTCAGACGAGGAAGGGGTTTTTGTAGCACGAGTTGAATGGTATATTTATCACCTAGGGAGGAAAAGTGGACGAGTCCTCGCGTGCAGAATTACGACCCCAGCCGCAGGTGAGGGTGGTAAGCACGTGGGGAATGTCTGATTTTCCTTCCGAGGGTTGAATACCATTTTTCTTCCGAGGTGGACGAAAGTGAGCGTTCGCAACCGAGCGACGCGGGTCAGAATGCTCACTTTCGGTCCATGGAGCCAGAAAAGGTTTTATTTGCGATGGACAGCTATTAACGTCCAAGATTAGCTGGGGTTTTGGTGTTTCGTAGGATCACCATTTTTATCGCGAATTTTCTCTTATGTTTTTCGAAAATTCGTTGAGGGGGGCCTGGCCCCCCTCGTCCTCTTTCGATCCACCGAACCTATTCCCACACAGCCTGCGCCCCCTTACTTTCGCCTTCTCGGCTTTGGCATGAACTGCAGACTTGGCAGACATCCGATACTGCAATTTTTCTCAGACAGAGCGAAAAAGTAATATTTTAGAGCCCCTTTCTGGGCGTTTCAACCGTTTTTTTTTGCTACGGAATATTCTATTTTTTTAAATCGAAACGCATTAATTTCACGCATGTAATGCTGATCATAATTGCGGTTAAGTGTCGGTAAATATTTTCATACAACTATAATCAGTGAATGTGTTTTAAACAATTTCGGCGAAATTCTCCAATTCAAATCGTCACTGAAAATGGCGGGAAAACCGCAAGTGGCGCCATCTCAGCGGCTTCCGGTTTCTTTTGGAGGCGTGCGTGCGGCAGCGTGCGACCGTCGTTCTTTCCCGATTCCTCAAAATGGTAAGTTACTGTGAAGTTTATAGCTCGTCGATTGAAATCCATTGTAATCGACGATTTGCACTAACATCCGACGATTCAATAATTATCAAATGAAATTGCCAATGTTGGTTTATTAAACGACAATGTTATTTATTTACAGGGTATCGACATCAATCATAAAAACGATCGCAAAGTGCGACGAACGGAGCCCAAGTCCCAGGATGTCTACCTGCGTCTTTTGGTTAAGGTATTGTTGTTATTTACTTTATTTTATAAACATTTCACTCAGTAAGATTATTATCCAGAGTTCATTCGTGTTTTGGGACGGTTATTTTTGGAAAGTTCGGGGACATTTTGAGGAGTGACATTTTGGAGGTTAGGTTGCATCAAGTGTCAATGCACATTTTCAGTTAATCATCTGTTTATCCAACGCTTTGGTGAAAAACAGGGGCAAAACGGGTGTTTTATTACGGGTTTAAAGTGTTTATGATCTGATGAAGTTGTTTTTAAAGGCGAGGATGCTTTTTATTTGAAGAGCAGGAAATCCTGGTGGCTCATTACGAGCTCAGACTCGGAACAATCGACGAATTTATTGGTGTTGTTAATTTTAGAAACTCAAAATAATTTTTCTCCTTTTGTTTTTGTCTGCGAACTGCACTCTGTGTCTGTCCACAATCGGACTGGTCCAATTTGAATGTTCGCTAGATTGAACGAGTAGTCAGCTTTCCTATTCTGGCTCTTGGAGTTCACTGAGAGTCAATTATTCTAGCTGATACAATTATTCTTCCATTAATAAATTTCTTAAATCTCCATTTATTGTACACTCCATGAGATTGTTCACTCCTTCAATTATTAATCCCTGAATTAAAGACGATACTTATCATATGTTGAATTGTTCATGTCAATTGCGTATGAAATAATAAATAGTAATAGTAATCAGTAATTAAAACCGTTACAATGATTACGAAATATGCGAAATAAAACACGAGTGAATTTAATTGGGAATTTATTTGATTAATTAGCAGTGTTTTTTTTATTATATTGGGAAATATTTAATTGTTTTTTTCTCAAATACAGCTGTACCGTTTCCTGGCCAGGCGGACTAACGCCAAGTTCAATAAAATCATCTTGAAACGGCTCTTCATGAGCAAAATTCACAGGCCGCCAATTTCCTTGGCGCGTGTGGTTCGATTCATGAAGAAACCCTCACGTGAGAATTGCATTGCTGTCGTTGTCGGTACAGTCACTGATGACGCCCGGATTTTTGAAATTCCAAAATTGACAGTGAGTTAATTTATATTAATACCATATTATTATCTAAATACTAATTCAGTAATTTATTGATATAAATAAATTACGAAATCATTTGCTCCCAGCAAAAGAGTCAACAAATTCTTTTCTCCGATACTACCCACAAATTTAATTATTTATTTATTTCCTCGATTGCCCATGGTCCATTTAATTGATGGGTTAATTATTTTTTTGAAGGTCTGTGCTCTTCGAGTGACTGAGAAAGCCCGTGGGCGTATCCTGAAAGCTGGGGGTGAAATCATCACCTTCGATCAGTTGGCGTTGAAGGCGCCAACGGGAAACAAGACGGTCCTTGTACAAGGACGTCGCAACGCCCGTGAGGCGGTCAAACACTTCGGCCCGGCTCCTGGTGTACCTCACTCGCACACCAAACCCCTGGTCCGCTCCAAGGGCCGCAAATTCGAGAGGGCACGCGGTCGCAGGCGCAGCTGCGGCTACAAAAAGTAGACGATTATATTCAGCCTGCCTCGATTATTTCCCCCTACAACAACAGTTCAAATTCATGTTTTTCTTGTGTACGAAAGGCGTGGGAGAAATAAATTGTGGTAATCGTACATTGTTTTTTTTTTATTTTTTTTATTACTTCAATTTATGCGTCGACTGCGTTTTTTGCGAAGACATTTTTTGAGTTCAAAGGAATGCGATCATTTATCGATTGTTTCTCGTTGAATGTGAGGATAATTTTAGAATATTTATACATTAATCTGAGGGACAGGAGGAATTAAGCGAATTATTATCATTTGTTGTCAACCAACAAAATAACAATCGTTTTTAATTGCGAGGAAGTCGAATTACCCATCAACTCCTTAACTCATCTTCTCGCCATTCTCTCCCATCTCCTCGCCCCCCACTTCGCCCTCCTCCATTTTCTCCTCGTCATCGTCTTCCTCGTCGGCCGGAAGTACTTCTGGAAAGTATGCATTGGCCTCCTCAATGGCGATATCCGGATTTTCGCTGACGTGATAGGGCCCAATTCCGGCGAACGTGAGGAAGGCCTCGGAGCCGACTTTTCTCACGACACAAACGAACGCCTCGTACCCAGTTTTTTCCTCGGCACTGGCGTCAAACTCCTCGATGGAGTTCGCCAGGAGGCGCGCCTCCCCGGGCTTATCCCTCTCGAAGATACCGAAGTGGAGGACCTCGGACTCTTGCATCGCGAGGACTACATTCAGTTCGTTTTTCCGAGTGCTGTCGAACTTGAAGACCATTATTGGAGCCTTCTCGGTCTTGTCTTCGTACTGGAATTCAATTTTGATATCAATTGTTTTTCCATTATTAATCGTATTATAATTCATCATTATTTATTATTTATCAGTAACTTTATGGAGGATACATCCCCACTTCAATTGCAACTGAAAAATCCGAATCTTTTTCTTTTGTTCACATTTTCTTTTTTTTATGGCGAAAAATGAAATTTTTCGTCCCAGATTTTTTACAATATTCAGCTGGTGAAATGACTCACGGGAAATGTCGTGTCCAGGTACTTCTTGAATATCGTCTTGAAGAGGGCTATTTTGTTCAGGGCATTCGGGGTCGCCCAGACCACGGGGAAGATGAAATTCTCCTTTCCCAAGGGGATCGACGCTGGCTTGTGTCGCTCTGCAAAACTTAATTATAATTATATATATTATAATTATAATTATGAAGTATTCATTCATTCATCATCCGCAATTATTTCTCTTATTTCTCAATTAAATAGAATGTCAAAGGGAATTTTTCCCCAGCTCAACAAATTTTCTAACAAAAATTAATCGACTGTAGAAACTGATTAATTAGTTAATTACAAACAGTGGAGATTATTTGGAGAGTCATTTTCCCACATTTTGGTTCACTGGATTTATAGGGAAGACATACCAACCCTCGGGGATTTCATCCCCAATCAGCGGCAGTCGTGGCTCGCCGAACAACAAATTTAGCAGATACTGTTCGACACTCATTTCGGGTCTGTTCTCCCCCACCCTGAGTCGCATAAATAGACACTTGCCCTCGGTGAGGAGTTGCTTGGCCTCTGGAGTCACTACCCAATCAGACTAAAAATCAACAATTGAGTTTGGGGATTTTTAATGCAATTGAGTTAATTTTTACTGAGAGTCTACGAACCTCAGCGAAGATTTTGGCTATCAAGTCGTCATTCAGACGTTTCCTAATTTCTTGCTCCACTAGGTAATTCTCGGGCAGAACATTCTCTATTAGGTCCACGTAAGGGGGACTCGCTCGCTTGTCTCTTCGGTGGCCCTCCTCGTCCTTGAAGACCCACGGGTACAGCAGGAGACAGGTCTCGTCGAGGAGGGACGTCATCAGGTGATGCATTTCCGCTTCGTATCTCGCCACTGCCTCAGACTCTGCAATCATTTTTTAAAATAATTTCATTGGGGCAATCCTTGAAGTTCGCTCGAGTTATTTGCCTACCCTTTTGCGCCTTCTTGGCGGCTGCTTTGGCGATCCTCTCCTCCTCGAGGATCGTCAGCCGTTTTTGCTCCTCGGGACTCCTCTCCGAGACCGGAATGCAAAACTCGTGATCCTCATTTTTCTGAACTTTGTGAATCTCATCCGTCAACATCTTCTGGAGTTCCGGGCAGAATGCGCCGAACATCAGGTTCACCATCATTCCATTCTGAACAGGATAATTCATTTTTTCATGGCTAAATTCATTAATTTATACGGATTATTTATTTCAATCGAGAGATTTACGTGAATGAACATCCAAGTTGGCTCACTCTTTCCTCGGAATCTCTCGAGGTCGGAGATGTGGTCGCACTTGGCCTTGATAAATATTTAAAAAAATAATAACAATAATAATTATCAAAAGATAAAAATGACTTCTGCATTCACTCACTATAGCATAACTGAGGAGATCACCGCCGATTTCCATTTTAATTTTCTTGAGGATGCTGACCATTCCACTGCAGGGTCCACACCAATCAGAATAAACGTCGACGACTGATAGGGCAGGGGGAAAATTGACAAAATAAATCTGGGAAGATGGAAAATGTAGCGATCAAATTCTCGCAGATATTTTTGGAATTTACCAACGAGTCCCTTTCGCTCCATGATCTTCGCCCACTCCTCATCCGTGGAGACTTCCGTTTGGAGAGCTGCCGGCGCCGCTTTCTTCGCCATCCTCCGCTTCCCCTTGAGCCCACCCTGGCCATCGCAAAAAGAATTCTCTTAATTAATTTCTAATGAAGACCTTGAGATCTGAGACGGCTCAAGATTTTTGTTATCAAATTTTCCGTAAATTAAAAATTTCGAGAAGGGATGGACGAGCTAAAACTGGAGGGGAACTCGGTCGAAGGTCAGAACTCCCTCAAATCGATTTAAAAAATATTGTTACCCTCTTTCCCCTCAACATTTTGATTTCGTAATTGTCTATTCCCTCATAAATTCCTCGAACGAATTCTTAATCGAATAAAGCTCAGGCCCCAAGTGCACTCCTCCGAGTCCATTCTCCAACTGGTGCTTGTGGTTTTTGGCGTGTCCTCGGGGATCGCATCGACGACGTCGAGCGCAGCACGCGACGTCACGTGGAGAAATATTAAGACCCATCAGAGGGGGAAAAAAAATCAACGAGTGCCTCCCCCGAAAAGACAAGAGAGAAGCTAATTATAGTTGGGGCCGGGGGGTGGAGGGAACTCAACAGGGGAAAGAGCACATCCACCCCTATCTCTGATCATAATCGAACCGCTGAAGAGATATTTATTCGAATCCACTGGAAATATTGCCTTATCTCTGATTCAATCTCCAGGGAAATCAGACCTCCAGATGTTTATTAGTGGTCTTGAGAGCTTCCAAGGAGATTTTCTTTGGAAATTTTGGATTTACTGAATATTTAATTAGGACCACCAAAAATGAATAAGAAGTCCAGAAGGCTTTCGAGAGTCTCCAGTTGAGCTTTGCGAGTGTCTTAAATTGAGATTATCAAGCGTCTCAACTTAAAATCTCAGAATAATTACTTTTTGAGCGTAAGACATTCCCATTAATTTCTTAATTACTTCCTCAATTCCCCCAACATAGTGACCTTCCTACCTAATTAACAGCTCATGCAATCTTTCCACCAAACTCAGCTGAAAAAAGAGGAAGAAAGACTTTATTCTACTCCTACATAAGATACCTGAAGTTATATCTTAGGTGCACTGCGTGACAGGATCTCCTCCCAGCCGTAAATTTTGCGGTATTTCCAAGACCAATTTGCCTGAAAATAGGGCAGAATGTAATGAATGCCTGGGCATATCTATTCCACCTAATTGTCCTGTCACAAACACAAAATAAATGCACATGCATTGGATATTTTACTTGCTTATTTACAACAGCTGATGATACCTGAATCGATAATATTTATTCGGTGTGCATGGATTTTCGTGTTGTTGCACGCTAAGTTCATTCGATCGTCACACCAGAATAATACCACTGAGTTAATGCTCACCGGGAGGCAGCATTCGTGTTACCTCTTTAGCCATTAGTTTGGGTAAATAACGACAAATTGTCATTCGCCAAATTTTTCTGGTGGTCTTGACAGGAGAACGCGGTGAACTACGTCATCTGCAGGGTAAAGGGTGGCTTATGAATTATTAGAAGTGACAAGACCTCAATTTATTGCCAGGAAATTTTTATGCAATACTCACGCGAAGTCATAATTTCGAGTCCTGAGAGCCGACGATTTGCTGCCTTTCTTATTTTTTTTTATGAGGATTTTTGGGATTTCAAGGGGCGGATTGTTGGAATGCGCAGTTTTCTTCGGGTGGTGGGCTTCTCACGTCAAGAGGAAACATCGGGGGTTGCCCGGGATACAGGAGTTTTGCGTGTGGAGGGCACTCCAGGTACTGATTTATGAGATTTGGGATTTGAGAGGACTGACGTTCAATGGACTCGGGGGAATAATGCAAATTCAAGGGATTTTTTGGGGGGAAATATTTTTACATAAATGTTTATACTATTTATTTATTTATTTATGCAGTGGAGAGCACTCGATGCGCTCTTTGTAATGAGCCTATGCCGTACTCAATTGACCCATCGGTTTTCGAGTTCTGATTTTTTTAAGAATAAACAAAATGCGTCGTCTACTCCGAATTTGCGACATTTTCCTGCGAATTATTCGTCTGGATAATTACCATAAAATCGCAGGACCACCTGGAGGTGATATTCCACGTCAAAACTCCCGCCGTCAATACCCCCTCTCGTTCCCCGCGTTCCCACCACCTCCTCGACAACACAGTAATCTAACAATGGCGCGTGTTGTGCGCGGGTGTAGTTTGACAGTCGCTTAACACCTTTGGCGAGAAAAAAATGGCAGACAAGGACAGTTCATCAGGGGGTGGATCTCAGGAGAATCTCGCCGTCGACGCCATAAACCTGGACATCGAGGAGGTAACTCCGCTGCCCTCCCAACCGTCCCCCTAGCAGCCAAACTAACCTCAACCCTTCCCTTATCACCCGGACCTAAACACAATCAGCTGTTGGCGAAAATAACACCCCCCCGAAAAAATGATTACTTTAAATCTCCCCAGCTGGACGATGCCGAGTACGCGATACCAGCGGTGGATCATCTTCCGACCCTGGAGAGTATCCTGACTGAGCAGGACACCGGCGAGCTGTCGGGAACGGAGCTGGACATTGGGGCGGCCTCGGCGGAGGCGGTAGACGGCAGCGAGACAACGAGTGTCGGTAGCCTGCTCTCCCTCAACTCCCTGAACAAACCCACCCCGAGGAATCCCGAGATTCCCCTGTCTGGGGTGATCCTGAAGCACGCGATAATGCGAGGCATAACGTCCCAGATAAAATCCGCCTCGGATAAGGTGAATGCGGGCCTGGCGAGTGCAGTAGCTGCCGGGGGAGACCTATTAATAATTGGTACCAGTCACGGACTCCTTCTGGCCTTCGACTCGAAGCAAACGCTCAGATGGTGCAGCCAGGAGGCGCGACACCAGGGGGCAGTCTCCTCGTTGGGCTTCAATCACGATGGGTCTCGACTCCTCGCTGGCTACGCCAGGGGCCACATCCTCATGATCGACAGCTCGAGTGGCAAAGTATTGAGAACATTAACGGAGGTCCATCCACCTGGTACAGCTGTTCTGCACGTGAAATTCACGGACACACCGACTCTAGCCCTCTGCAGTGACAGCGGTGGCTCGGTATTTGAGCTGAGTTTTACGAGGGTAATGGGAGTGAGGGGATGCGACTCCAAGTGTCTCTTCAGTGGATCCAGGGGGGAGGTCTGTACGATGGAGCCACTTCTGTTGAACAGCCTACCGAGGCATCCACTCAAGAGTTATACCCTTGTCGCCCTGGCCACCCTCTCCAAGGTCATTGTCGTGTGCATTCGACCGAGGATGAGGGTTGTCCTGACGCATCCTCTGTCGGGGCCGACAGTGGCACCACCCCAGGTCTCCTGGCAGCTGGTGGTCATTCAAGCGCCGGATGCCACGAGGGTCATCGATCCCGTTCTCGCTCTGGCTCGGGATACAACTGTTCATTTTTATCAGGTCTGCTCGGAGGCCGGCTCCAGGGTCAGACTGAGCCCGCTGAGGAGAATGACATTGGCCTATACCATCAGCAATCTCCGGTGGCTCAATACAAGATCACTGGCTGTTCTTGATACCCAGGAACGCCTCCACCTGATCGATGTTCGAACGCAGGAGGATCTGGAGACGATTGACATGAATCCCGTGGGGATTTCCTACGCGTCGAGCCACTTCAAGGGTCTCTCCACCGGCGGCAATGTCTCCAAGGCAATGGCCCTAGCTGGAGAGCGCGCGTGCTACAACAGTGTCATCACTTATGGGAGCCAGCTGTTGCTGTTGGGGACGAGGAGACTTCATGTGGTATTTATCAGGACGTGGTCGGAGAGATTGCGCTATTTGACACTGCAGAAGAGATTTCCCGAGGCTCTGGCGCTTGGTTTGTCGTTTCATCAGGACAAGGGGAAGGCTGTGGTGGGTCTGAGTGGTCTCAAGAAGGTCAGGAAACGATTGACCTTCATCAAGACGAGTGAAGTGTTGCTCCAATACATGCACGAGTTCATAAGATCACCAGGGGATTACGGCAATGACAGCGAGATCATCGCGACTTGCGTGGATTACGCTGTTCAGCTGGAGAATAGTCATCTGTTGTTCGGTGCACTCTGGGATCTCGTGTCGGAGACTCCGGGGCTTAAGGCGAGCTATCTGAGGGCACTCGAGGGTCCACTTCTCGACGGGAGCCTGTTACCGAGGCTGCCGCCATTGATTGCTCAACAATTCGTTGAGTTGTACGATAAGGAGCAGCGATTGGAGCCTCTGCAGGCGGTCATTGTTCTTCTGGACGTCGATTGTTTGGACATTCATCAGGTTACGACGATCTGCAGGAACAGGTGCCTCTGGGAGGCGCTCATTCACCTGCAGACAGCGGCTTTGGGGGACTTTACTGCTCCCATTCATCAGCTGATGCCCGTCCTACAGAATCTGCTGACGAATACGAAGGAGACATTGCCGAGGGAGTGCATTAGGCTTGGTAATGCTCTTCTTGTTTACGCCAGCTGCTGCCTGGCTGGCCGGGGCTTTCCCCGGGGTGATCTCCCCGAGGATCAGCCCCAAAAAGCCAAGGCTGAAGTACTCAGGGGACTATTGTCACAACATTCCAGCCTCGCTGAGGACAACGAGCGTCAGTATCCATATCTTAGGACTCTTCTGAGATTCGATGCCCGAGGCTTTCTCGACGTCATCTCCATGGCCTTTCAAGAGCCCGAATTCAAGACTGAAATGGGATTGCGACAGAGACAGAGACTCGTGGATATTCTATTGTCCATTGTCATGCCAACGACTCCAGTGAGCCCAGACAGTCCGGAGTATCTCACGAGTAACCAGAGAGCAACTGTCCTCGTCTTCGTTGCTAATGAAATGGCAGAGGGGACTGTCTCCCTGGAGTCCTCCACTCTCAATCGACTGATCGAGGTCCTCTGCGCCGATACGGGGGACATCGTCACCAGGGACCAGAAACTAGAGCGAGAGAATGCTCTGCTAGAGCTTCTCAATACCAAGAAATTGAATGGAATCACTGATAACACAATATTAAATCTCTCCCAGAGGGCGAAATTCTTGAGGGTTGCCGAAGTGGTCTACACGGCTAGGGATGATTGGGTATCGGTCTGCAGGTGTATCATTGGAGATCACTATCGGCAGCACGAGGTCTGGCAGTGGCTGGAGAGACTGCCAAATGGACCTTTTCAATCTGTTCTTCTTTCACACGCGTCAACGCTTGTTGATCTTGATGCCGACAGAGTTGCCGGCTATCTCAGTAGATGTCCCGCTAAATTGTCCGCCATTTTGGACAAGCTGAGACACGAGACGAGACTGGAATTTTCATTGCTCTCTGCTTTGTATCACAGTCATCAATTCAGGGAGGATGAGGAGGGGAAACTGGAGCTGACGACCCAGCAGCTCGAGAGGTTTCTCACCCTCATGTGCCAATATGATCCTGATGCTGTGGTGGATCATGTCAATGGGGTACACGGCTGCCGACTGGACGAGGCTCTGAGGATTGTCAGAGAGGCCGGGCACAAGGAGGGGACTGCAGTTATGTTGGAGAAGATGGGGAACTATCAGGAGGCCTTCGAGCTTCTTCATGGGGGCCTCCAGGAGAGACTGGGACTGTATCATCAGGGAACGATGGGGGAGGAGGAGCTCGTGAAGACGACGGCTCAGGTCTCGGGACTGTGCAGAAGGGCCGCGGGAAATCTCGACTGGATGCCACTGGTGGAGACTGTTCTCCAGCCCCAATCTGGCGGCAATCAGCGGGTCGAGAAGCTCAGGGGACGACTGCTGAAGGTTGTCCTGGAGGCGCTCAGCGGCACTACTGCACTCTCCCTGGTCTTGGAGAAGATTCTCAAGCATCCGCTCGCCACTTCGGGGACCATTGGCGATATCAGGCAGCTGCTGACGGGGGTTTTGACGCACTCTAGGTACGAGCAGGTTCTCGTGGAGACCACAGCCAGGCTTGTCAGCTTGGAGTTGCATGAAGCCTTGAAGAAGACGCTTAGGTAGGTGACAGGGGATTTTGGATTATCTCGGAAGATCACGGGATTCATTTAATTGGGGGGAGAATTGTTTGGCAATCATTCTCAACACACAGAATAAATATTTCTCCTGAATATTTTCCTCAGAGATTCTGGAAGAGCTTGTGCAAGTGCTTCATTGGTATGTCCGGTGTGCAGACAGGTACTCACCCAGTCTACCGACTACACAGTGTTCTTTGGCTGTGGCCATGGCTATCATTTCCACTGTCTAGGAGAGAGAAAGCTCTGCTATAAGTGCCTGAATGACAAGGGTTGGGCACCAGTAGCAACAAATTATCAAGTGCCCATTCCGAGGGCCCCGGAGAGGCCCCCAATATTACCACCAGCTTTCATGCGTCGACGTGAACTCACTCTGAGACTCGGTGCTCCAACAGTACTGCCCGATCTTGAGGGAATCTTTTGAAAATCAATTTAATTCAATGTAAATCTAGTCTCAAATCATTCAGAAACATCCCACAGGATATCAATCTGATACTCAAGACATTCATATTTGTATATTGATTATTGTTATTTTGTCTCGTCAATTTTTTCTTTTGTTTTCTCACTGTCGGGACATGTTACGGTGTCATTGTATCATATTTATAAATCTATTGATAGAATTTATGATTCATGGGAGAGAGTTTATTCTAATTGATTTGCGAAGGGAGTCTGGAATAAAAGAAAGCAAGATCACTTGTCGTGTTTAATTTGGGAGATATTGAAAAGTTCATCTCAACATTTTCCTCGTATTACAAAGATCATTTAACAATTGGCGAGGGTTGAATTAATTTCATTAATTAATTCAATTATCAATTAAATTAATTTCATAATTAGCTGCATTAATTAATTCGGAGATTTGTCCTTGTGAAGAGAATTGAAAAGTGGAAGGCTGGCCAGTCTCTTCACTTGAGTTCTCTTTGTATTTTTGGTAATGAAGACTGGCTTCTTGGTATTGCTCTCTTTCAACACAACAGCAGGATCCTCGGGCTCCCAGCCGAGAAGTTCCTCGGTGAGGAGGGAGGAGACCTTGGAGAAGACCTCCAGCTGTTGGTCCTTGGGTGGGAGGAGGCTGTTGCTCTGGGAGAAGGCCTCCACCGTTACCTCCAGACCCTGGAGGTAACTCGTGATCTTCGGGGTCACCAGGTACTGCTGGATACGCTTGTCGCAGCCCTCCATGTCGCTCAAGAGCTTGGAGATCTCGTTGCAGTAGAGGAAACCCTGGACGAGAAAATCACTGTCGTATATCATCTCTCCGATTTGTAGGGACACTTGGATTGAGGATGTTGAGCGCTTCAGGTCGGCTAGGAGGGATGACAGGGGCACACCGTACGCCGATCTACTCACCACCGAGAAGGTCGAGTGCTCGTCGGTTATCTGGAGGAGGATATCGAAAATTATGTGAAAAGTTTGCTGTCTTTCGAGGCAAACCCGCCGCCATCTTGTGATGCATACATTAAATCAAGATGGCGACGACACCTGTTAACCCTCTGGTATTTGAGAAAAATATTTTCAATAATTATTTTGTCTCTAATTATTTTATTTATTGATCGGGAAAAGGATTTTCCATTCGCTTTTGCTGATTATTTTGGAAATGGGTGGGTTTAGGGGAAAATCGGACAAGATATTTTTGGGGGAGAACATTGGCAACAAAAAAATCCTCTGATTAGAGTTTTTATAGCATCAATTACTTCTTGGCTAATTGGAGAATTGAAGTGGATTATTTTCTCGTTTTATCTACCTCTTTAACGGTTTTTTTCCAAGAGTCTTGGATTTTTTCCACAAAGTCAACGACTTCCTGCTTCCTCACATCCTCCAAGCGCTCCGATAATTGCTTCAACGCTTCAAGTTTAATTGATAAATTACTGGAGACCTCCTTGAAACTCAGGAGAATCATCTCCAGCTCAGAGTCGATGAGAGACACTTGTGGAGCCTCATGTCTCAAAATAGATAACTATAACAAATATTATAAACAATTTCTGCAAACTAATTCAGCCGTCAAAAAATCCAACAACTCAAACGAATTAAAATTCCTAATGTCGTCCATATCTCGAGAATTTGTCGCCGTACGAAAAAATGTCATAAGATCTTTTCTGTAGTCCACACAATTCTCGACTCAAAATTTCTTCTGACATTTTTCTCTAAACCGCGTCTTCATCGAGATATTCGTGATCCAAATTCTTACTAATTTTGTACTCATCTCTTTTTGGGGTGAAAACAAAAAATTACAGCTCATTCTTTACGTTTTTCATTAGCGTCTCCATCAGGGTCGCTTGATCCTGCAGAATGATAAATTCCGTGCACTCCTCGACCTCCATTTTTAATAAACTAGATTGAGAAGAAAAGCAAACGGCGAAATAACAAAAGACAGTCATTTCTCTCTTTCATTCTCTTCATTTTCCTCTCTTTTTTCCGCAATTTTATTACAACAGCCAGTTTGAATTTTCACACCAGATTAAATAATTATACAAACGTGTGTTTAATGCGAGACTGACTGTCTCGACATAGACAAATCAATTCTGGCGGCAATTCTCAATGAATTATTTCCCAGGTATCAAGTGATGAAACAGAATGAGTCGATTTTCCTCCAGGGAAAATTAACTTTTCCTAAGAATCCAGGGGATATACCAAAAATTTCACTCCAATCATTTTTCTAGATCAGAAAATTGCCTACGAAAAATCTCTCTACGTAAATGACTCCATCCCCCCCAGATCAAAAGATATTCAACAAAAACAAATCTAATAAAAATCGATTTGTCCAATTTCACCACTTGATTCACAAAATTTATTTCTTTTAAATAAAACATGTCATTAATTCATAAATTCCTAGTCGTTTACAATTAATTATGCAGCCCCTATTCTTAATATAACACTTGTCGCATTTTATTCATGTTTTTTTTTTGGCTAGTATTAATTCGTAGATTAATAAAACGAGGTAATGATTTATTAAATGTGCACACCGAGGGTAATCAATATCGATACTGGGTAAATAGGAAAAATATTACAAATTGACATTGGGGGATTATATCAATCCCCCGGTGTACATCAACATCTTGTCCTCACTTATCGTTTATCCCGCCCTTTACCAGTTGTAAAAGGCCTTAAAATTAATTACCATCTCTCTCTCATTGTTTTTCTTTAATTAATTTACAATTTACCACTATCGTTACACTAGGAATAATCATTATTTCCCTTAATATTTGCTTCTGTAGACTTTAATTTTTTGTTTCATTTTATTTAATCATAATTACTTAGTCATTATTGCTGAAAGCGCCTATAGGCATTTAACGCTTCAGTAAACGCTGAATTAACGAGATGAAAATGATAATGAGTTCAATTGTCAACTGTTATCTAATTAATTCTCTTAATTAACTGTATAATCAGGCGCAAATGGGGGAGCATGATGAATTACGTCAGATGAAAGAAAATGATTTTCCCTTGAATTTTCGTCCCGGGGGGCGGAAATTGAGGGGATCTCTCAACTCATTTATTTATTAATTAATTGTATTAATTATTGTTGATAGAAACGAATGTAAAATTGTATATTCAGTTCTGTTTGTGGGCTTCAGGTCAAAGCCGAGGGTTTATTCTGTATCAAAGGGGCACAATTCTGCTGGGGTCAATTTGTTAATGAATTAGGACGGATTTACGTGTTAGTTTGCTTATTATTTTTTTATAACAAAGTGTCTAGCCTTCCAGGAACTTCTTCATTAACGGCAAGTTGAGTCTTTCAGTTCTTACAGTAGTGTCGAAGTGAAAATATTGGAAAATAGTATGAGAACAAATGGATTCGGTGAAGGAGAAATGTATTTTGTGAAATTCATTGCGTCATTATTTTGTTAATATCTTCGGTAATTAAGGGGTGGAAGATATTTTTTATAGGGGCAGTCGGGGTCTACAAAAAATATCTTCTGATTATTTTCGATGAGTGAAAGTTTCTCAATATAATCGGGAATAATTGAAAATTCAGAGGTTTATCAAACACAATTGTCGTTTATTTCGGTAATATGTCCCGAGAAATGAGGCTTATCAGAAAATGCCAGAGGAACTTTCTCTGGCAAATTTAATCTCCTTCAACAAAGATCTTATGACATTTTTCTATAAACCTGATAGTTTCGCAGATATTAGCAGATTGATTAATACAAAATTCTCCGATTTCGAGGTTTAAAAAAAAAACAAGGGAAATATTTTTCTTAAATAAGTCCGAAGGGACGAGATTTATGGAAAAATGTGATAAAATAGTATTTTCAGAGTGCTCAACGAACTACAAAAAATCCTTACAACATTTTCCGGTAGCTCCGGTAGTTCCGAAGATATTCGCAAAGTTGTAAAATCAGTGGCAAACTGATCTTCCCCTTCACCATTTGACAAATGACATAAATGAATGTTTAAACATTTTCCGAATAATTGAGGCCCAGCGAGGACCAGAACAGTCATTTTCCCCCGAGGTAAACAATTGTGACCTCAATAAAAAAACAAATTATGTATGCAAATGCCTAACTCCCAGGTTAAATATTGCTCGAGAATGATGTAAAATCATTTCTCATTATGTTTTATCTCTCGTTAGTATTTAAATTCCCCTAATTGTATCATTCTATCTACGTTGCCAGTGCTCGCGATTGTGTCCGTGATATCGATAATGCTGTCTGTAATTACCACCGTGACGTGGACGATTGTGACTGGAAGTGTTGTAGTAATTTCGTCGATGGTAGGAGCCATTGTTGGGTCGATTCCACGTTTTGCCATTCTGGTATTCTTGAAAGGGATTGTAACCAGGATTTGATCGGCCCTCGTACTCCCGATGGCTCTTCAATTTCTTGGTTCTCCCCCGATCCATCTCCTCGTCGTCAGGATCATGATGACGTTTGCGCTCCTCTCGCCTCTCAGTATCCACCTCACGCTCCAGGTGAGATCTGTTGCCGTTCCAGTTCGTAACTGTTGAAGATAAAAAAAAAAATTGAAAAAAAAAAGAAACAAAAAGTCGGGGAAGTCCTCTCGATTCGGACATTTTCTCATTATTCCCCCTTGAAATTAATTGATAAATGGCTAATTAACCATCCACAGAATTTTTCTAATGTTTTTAACTCGATATTTTTAAAATTAAACAATGAGACGTTTTCCTCTGCTCTCCAATCTCAATAAACAATCTCCTGATAAACGAAAATAAACTACATAGACACTTGTTATAATCCACCACCATGTGATATATATTCCGATAAAGATTTAATTTAAACCACAACATGAACATGAATGAATTCTTCAGGGAATCCAAATCCCCAGTGTCTTCCTAGTACACCGATTAGATAACTCTGATGGATTTGATTTATCAATAATCCGGGAATCACGTGCAGATATCTCACGACATGCGCTACAACGTCGCCTCGATTCAGCTGTAAAACTGGCGCGTTTTGACATCATCAAGGGCTCATTTAGTTTTTTAATTGCTATTATTTTCATGTACTGACCCGATGAGCTTCCATATCCCCGATGTGACATTTTCAGTAGATGGGAGACAGTCTCTGAACGATTTGTACCGTTGAAATTACGAGGAGCAGCGGCACTTGGTGCTGACGTGTGATTTGATTTTCTGTTCTCTTCCCTAAAAACAAACAAATCAATTCCCATAAATTCAATTAATCCAGAACAACGACAATGAATTCAAGAGGAAATTAAACAAACAAATGTGGGGACATGATGACAATTCGAGATTTCATTTGGCATTGACGAAAGAAAACAAACAGAATAACAATAACAACAACAAATACGAACTTGTTATCAGTAACGGACCATCCATTGGGTGTAGCCCCGGAGGTGGGTGAGGGTGTGTCCTTAGTGACCTCCCAGCCGTTGATACTGCTGGCAGCCTTAGTAAGAATTCTCTCCTCAGTGTTAACCCGAATGGGACACCACTTCTCCTTCCCATTCTCGAGTCTCTCCCCCTTGCCATTGAGCTTGGGACTGCCCCTGCCATTGAGTCCCACCGGACTCAAGGGTTTCTCCCTCTTGACCTCCTTCCCCGGCGGAAGTGTCTTCTCCTTTCCCTCCTTAGCTTTGCACTGTGCGCCATTGAGTCCCTTCCCGGAGGTGGAGGCGCCATTTTTGGCAGTTGTCTCCTCCTCATCGCTGGAGCCGTCGTAGGGTACGAGACTATTACCACTCAAGACCTTTCCATTCTTAATATGAACAACCAGCCTCGGCTGGCCCTTATCCGCCATTTTCGCCGGCAACTGGGGCCCAATAAACGAATTTTTCTGAGCAATCATCTTCTGCGCCGTCGACGGTCCAACAGCCGGGCTTGGTTCCTTCTTAACCCCATTGACACCATTCAAAGTACCCGAAGTCGAGGGCTTGGGACTCATCGCCTTGATCCCATTACCATTTGCCAATTGGGCCTTACCACTCACGCCATTCGCCTTGGGCTGAGGACTCGGCAGTTTATTCACCTGTGGCTCCATCTCAAAGATCATTATATAAGCATTAGTACTCAAAACATTGGTTATATTGATGGCTCTCACGCAGGAATCATCGAACGAGTAGTACTGGCCAGACGACACTTGTGCAACAGCTGTGTAATGTCCACAATTCACTGAGGGCCCCATGTGAGTGACCATTGACATGAGTTTGTAATTGAGCTTACGCGGGGACTCCCCGGGCTCCCTCCACAGATAGGGGCCCATGTCGACTGTTTGCTTGAAGCCAATGTGTCGTGATATTTTGCCACCCATGACACTGAATCTCTTCAGCTGGACACAAAGCACCTTCGGTGGTCTCTCCAAGCTAAATTGCTTGGTAGCTGGCACACGTCGCTTGCACGCCTCGCACTTGTAGTCATTATTGTCCAGCTGTTCTTTACTGAAGTAGCTTGTCAGGGCTTCGTCCAATGTGCTTGCTTTTCTAATGTCAACCAGCAGATCCTGAAAGTGCTGAAATGTCGTGGATACGTGACGACACTGGAGGCACTTCACCTCAGTTCTGATGTAGCCACCGAAGATCTGATTGATGGGGGTTGTCTCCTTGGAGTATGAGTCCAATTTCAGTGCCTTGTGACGGGACAAGTAGGCTCTCTCCATACCCTCTAGGAGATACCTCAGGAACTCGTGGGCGTCCTCTTGTTGGCCAGGCACCATTGTTCGACATATTAGTTTTAACTTGTTGTAGATGTAAAAAGGTTTAATGGCATTGCCCGACTTCTCGTGGCTAAATTGCAGTGTCTTTGACATTGCGCAGGTAAGGCACTCACCTCCCCCTTCGTTATGATCGCATTTTGAGGTGTGATGGGGATCGGATAGTAGCCAATTGACAAGTGCTGGCACGTGAAAGAGGGCTTGGAGGGTGCTATTAAGGTAGCAAGTGTTGCCGACATTGTACATGCCAGAGCCGACGGGGAGGGTTCCCTTCCAGCCGAGATTTATCTTGCTTGGCTGGTAGAGGATTGTCGAGGGCTCGGGCAGGCTGGGACCCCCTCTTTTTGGCTCCTGGGGCTTCTTTGGGCTTTGGTCCTTGGGCTTTGGCGCCTCGGGGGGATCTGCTGGTAGGCTTAGGACTAGGTACTTGGCTTTTAGGTGGTCCAGTACTTTTGACTGGTAACCCTCCGCCTCTTCGTAATCGATTTCAGTTTGGAGGATTCGGGTGGCATTGCTCGCGAGGGAGACACCCAGGTCGTCGGGGGATTTTGTTTGCACCTCCAGCGAGTGACGGAGGGCCGATGTCACCGGGTCACATACGCTTACTGCTGGCATTTTAGCGGCGCGGGGGCATCTGCTGGGGGAGATGATGTTTCTGGAAATGAGAGACAAGTGTCATTATGATAATGAGGGTAATTGACGCTTTTAGTGTTTGGAGGGAATTGGAATTGTAATGAATAGTTAGCATAACTCGTCAGGACATTAAGGGCCTCACTAATTGCAAGAGAAATTATTACTGAATCGTTTGTAAACGTAATTTCCGACCTTTCCAGGCGACTTCTGGAGGTCGGAAATTAAGCCTCCTGATGATTCTACCCTTATCGCACTCGTTATAGGTCGCGACGACGTCGAAGGTGATAACTCTTTACCCCCGGGCCTTAATTACTCAGGGACCAGCCCCTGATTGTCCCCGGCGTCTGCCGCAAATTCAGGCCCCGAAAATAAAATTCTTTAAACAATTCAATCCCCCAACAATTGAATCCACATTCCAGGCGAAAAAAAAAACTCAATCGCGGTAAAATAATACTCTAAATTAATTAACATTCCCTTCATTAACCAGACGAGTCTGAACTTGCAATTGTTATTCAGTTGTCTCTGGCATTCGACAACAAAAAAAATCCCAAAATCATGAGCTCATTTCTCCGGCAGATATGTCCCAGACAAATCATGAATTTTAGATTAATAATCTCACCGCCCCCACCCTCCCACCCGGAGAATCAAGGCCACATGGTCATTGATTATGACCACCAGCTCATGCCTATTCACAACCGGAAAACAATTTTGCGGTATTTGCGATGGGAAAACGAGCCTTGATTTTAATACACCAAATGATTCTCGATTGTGCGAATTTTTGTAGAGCACGCGGTGACCCAAACGCCAGTCACATTGTTTACTTCGGCGGTGTTACGTGCATATAACACGCGCCAGTAAAAAATTATTTGCGAATTTCCAGTGAATTCTAATGCCACGCCAGTGGAGGTGCTCCCCTGAGGAGATAAAAAATGGAGTCAATTTTTTTGTGGTAAATTAATTAATTGGCAAATGATTTGTAATGGAATTGTTGAATTAACCTGAACTAGTCAGGATAATCCCGCGTGATTGTAACAGACGGAATAATGAGCCTCGGGCGCGTGTCTTTTCCACTGGCAATTGATCATTTCATTTTTATTATTTTGCAGTTGTTAATTGATGTGAGATTATTGACGTACTTTTTAGCGGCAATACACCGCATTTTTGGGCCTTTTATCACTCACCTAATGATGATATTCAATTCACTAGTACCATTGACAACACTTTCGCCACACGATCATCGTAATCCCCGGCTTTTTTCACAAGACACTGACATTTTTTTGGCAAATTTTGGGGCTTATTGTGGGTGGGTAGAAAAAAATATGTTAAAAGTGTTTGTCAATTTTTTGGATTACCGTGGTTATTCAGTACACCGTAAACGAGGTGCCTCGCTTATACCACCACGGCGGCCATCTTTCGGACTTATCCGGCTTTCGGGACACCGGATAGAGGGCACTAGTCAAATCAAGCACTTGGGGGGCTTGCGGAGATTCCGGTGGTTCCGGTTTTCAAATGATTTCAATTTTTTTTTCGGTACTCTAGACTAGATAATTCCATAGATTTTGGATTTTTAGAATTGCAGCGAATGTTTATCACTCCTCGTATGATCAGGCTGTACTTCTCTGATAATTAGAGAGGATTTTTTTTCATTGTTTAGACGAAATAAAGAAAACTAGAACGGAAATGAGTAAAACGAAATTCCTAAAAGTCAGCAAAATTCGTTAGGTTTGACCTTGAATAACTGCAGATTGGCAGAGTGAATTTTGCTGATTTAGCTCTCATTTTCGAGATAATTAATCAGGCTTTAAAATGCCTGCTAATTCATCAAAATCGCATCATTTGTTTGGGAGATATGCAGGATCGAAGAAGATCCCTCCGGCAGTGAATGGAAATCGTTTTGGTGAAATGATTGTTTTTAATTGCAAATAAAAATTCGTCGTTTTACGGAGGAGAGAATAATATCGATTTAATTTTTGAAAATTACCGAATCGGTCCCATGGTGTAATGGTTAGCACTCTGGACTTTGAATCCAGCGATCCGAGTTCAAATCTCGGTGGGACCTGTGCAATTGCTTTTTTTTTTTTTCTTTTATTCCGGAGAAACTGCGAATTGGGCCAGACGCCCTTAAAGTACCGAGAAATTCCGGCGCCCCACCTGACTGATTGAACATGAATTCCTAGAAACGGGAGGGAAAAAATAATTGTAAACATTGTCGATTATAAATGGGAATTGTCCGCCCGCGACATCTGGCGTCATTTCCCTCGTAGGGATAAATCTGGACGAGATCGTGAGTTTTTGGTGAATAACTCGCAATCTGCGTAAGATATCGCAAAAAATATATAAACCTTTTTTCTAGGGCAGAATAAGGGCTATAAAAATGGTTCTATGAAGTTTTTCCGTATCTCTCCTATTTTCCGAGATTTTTTCCAAAATCCGTTCAGAAGTGGTTGGCTCAGACGGTTGGACAGGGTTTCTATTTTGTCGCTGGATTGCTCCGTCAGATGGCGACGCAATCTAATTACCGCATCGTAAATAAACATCAGAGACTGTGAAGATGATTAAAGACCATTAATTGTTGGGATTTTTGAGGTGATAACGAGTATTAACCCCGAAAACTGTTCATTTTCGTGATCACCCGTTGGCCCTGACCGCCTAATTGTCTGATCAAGGCCTGCGTACCGCCTTAAATCAACCAAAACGTTGAGGATCATCTTCGTGGATACAGTCTCAGGTCCTTGAATCCACTCCAACAACTCCCACGTGCTTTTCCTTGAGAATCTTCCTCTCCTGCTCGAGGATTTCCCAAGAAAATGAGCACTGAGGAGAGCTCTGTGGTGGTTGTGAAGGCGAAACCCGTGAGAAAGGTCTTCAAAGCTCCCGTCAGGATCAACAAAATACCCCAGGAACTCCTCAATGATCCCCTGTTGAATGCAGCTGCAGCTGCCTTACCTCAGAACTACAATTTTGAGATTCACAAGACAATCTGGAAGATCAGGGAGACCAAGGCCAAGAGGGTGGCCCTACAAATGCCCGAAGGGCTTTTGCTTTATGCCACTACCATTGCAGATATCATCGAGGACTTCACCGACGCTGAGACTGTCATCATGGGTGACGTAACCTATGGTGAATAAATAAACTAAACAATTTAATTATTTAACCGCTAGGGAAAATTCTAGATAAATTGGGTGAAATAATTTTAGGGGCCTGCTGTGTTGATGATTACTCAGCGCGTGCCCTGAACATTGACATTCTGATCCACTACGGCCACTCCTGTCTCATTCCCATCGATCAGACGACTGGTGTCAAAGTCCTCTACATATTCGTGGACATTAAGATCGATATTGCCCACTGCATCGACTGCCTCCAGGTCACACTGCCAGTGATTACGAAAATAGCTCTTGTGGGAACGATACAATTCGCTGGGACACTCCAGGCGATTGCCAGGGAAATGAGAAATGCTGGGTACGAGACGACTGTACCTCAGAGCAAGCCTCTGAGTCCTGGAGAGGTGAATTGGGGGTTCCAAGGATTGATTTCTGACTGGAAAAAGCAAATTTTGTCATTCGTTTTCTTCTAAAAAAATTCTAACCTAAAATGAAGCAATTCATTTATTCATTTTGAGCGTTATTTTGCTTAATTAGTCTGTCTTCTGAAAGATTCTAGGCTGCACAGCCCCACAAATCCGCTGTGCCGATGCTCTCATTTACATTGGAGATGGTAGATTTCACCTGGAGGCCGCGATGATAGCGAATCCAAAGCTGAGGGCCTTTCGCTACGATCCTTACGAAAAAAAACTCACCGAGGAATTTTACGATCACGAGCAGATGCGAATGGTCAGACAGAGTGCGATTGAGAGAGCGAAAAATTCGGAAACAATTGGACTGGTGCTTGGAACACTTGGGAGACAGGGGAATCCCGAGGTTCTGAAGGTCTTGGAGAAGCGAATCCAGTCTCTTGGCAAGAAAAACGTAAATATTCTTCTGTCGGAGATCTTTCCGGATAAAATTGCCATGTTCGATGATGTGGATTCTTTCATTCAGGTAATTAGTCTCTCATTGGTTTATCTGTTCAGTTATCTACTGCAAAATATTGGAAACCAGAATTGATTTTCATTCTAATGAGATGAATTGAGGACTTGAACTTCTCAAGTGCCGAAATTGGGTAATTATTTTGGTAAAGATGGGATTTCATGAAAAATGTTGTAGGGCATTTTTTGTAGCAAATTTTCTTCTCGACAAAAAGTATTTTATCAAAAAATCTGCTAAATCCCTTGTATCACGAGTTATCCACGAAAATCTGGCGTATGATTTCACTTACTTATTTTTTCTCCTCAAATCGAAGGGAAGTGACAGGCAATTTATGTTGATTTATCCCTTCATATTCAGATTGCATGTCCAAGGCTGAGTATAGACTGGGGCACGGCCTTTCAGAAGCCATTTCTCACCCCATACGAGGGGGCTGTATCACTAAATCTGTCGAAATACGATCAAGACAAACCCTACCCCATGGACTTTTACGCATCGGCTTCTCTCGGCCCGTGGACACCCAATCACAAGCCCAATGATCTCGAGAAGCAGACTGACGCCTGTTGTGGTAAATGTAAGGATAAATAATACTCCAGTTATTGATTTCAAGGATAAACTTCGTCACAAATAAATGAAACATTCTTTTGAGGAAATCGCTAAAGAGGATAAGCCAATTTATTCCACATTACAACCTCAACCGGACTCCCGAGAATTTCCGGATGCGTACGGGGCAATTACAAATACCCGAGGCATTAGAAATTGTGGCGAATCCAGGGGAAATTGTCGTTTCACTGAAATTTCCGATCATTCGAACTCCTGGGGGAGCCGAGGGGGGAGGGAAGGGAAATTTGAGAGGATTTCATTTGGATTTTTTTTTTGTAATTTACCTAAAAATATTGAATTTGAGGGAGATTTGTTCTTGGATATTTCAAAACAATTGTTTCTGGGGGATTCATCTTTCGTGACGACTAATTTTATTTTTGAGGGTAAAAAAATACTCAAACTTCGATAATAATCAATTGAAAAATTTTTAAGTTGCACATTATCTTGAGAATATTTATTCCATTAACGATCATACCCTGGAA
Source organism: Psyttalia concolor (assembly GCA_030522845.1). Lineage (NCBI taxonomy): Eukaryota > Metazoa > Arthropoda > Insecta > Hymenoptera > Braconidae > Psyttalia > Psyttalia concolor. The sequence goes on from JAPYZM010000135.1 coordinate 28,593, forward strand.
AATGTTGAATTTATGTAAGAAACTAGACAAATCGTTTCTGCTCAGTCGAACATACTCTCGGTAACCCTGTTATTGACGTATGAAAATTGCGAGGGAGAGCTATGATTTACATACCCGGAAAAATCGATTCCTCAAGTGCAAAATTCTGATAGCCCTCGAATAATTAATCCAAAATTAATCGCAGTAATTACCGGAGGATAATTAGACACTTAATGATCATTTTAAAAAATCTCTCGACTGTCGACTGAATTAAAATTGACTTGTTTCCCTAAATCACTTCCTCTATCATCGGAAATAATGGCAGACAATTAATTATTTGTCCTCGAATTATCCCCTCAACTCTCGTCTCGTTAGTTATCGCATGATCTCGTTAACCATTGCATTTCTGACGGCAATTTTCGTCCCTAAAAAAGGTAAATTAACGATTCCTCGTTGAACGCCCGATTATCGCGACACTTCCATTTTTACGAGGATAAAAATGCTTTACAGATCCTCTGGCGGGATGAAATATCCACGCGAGTAAGCGGGGCTCTAATTGCTAATGAGCGCTGAGAATAATGCAGTGAAAAAAAAAAAAAGATTTAATTTCTTTCCGAAGGACTCGAGGCCCGAGATTGAGTCGAGCCTCCCGTGGACATGATTTCCACTGTTAATTCCAACGATCCACCCACAGCGTCTTCAAGTAATTAGTATTCCAACTACTCCTCCCTCCCCCCAGTGATCCTCCCTTCAAACCCATAATCAACGGCTCCATCGTGACGCATCCAATCCCCCATTTCCCATAAAGATTTGCTCAATCATCGCAAATAATGGAACATGATCACTAAATATTAGTCCCGTCAACTCTGGCTCTTCAATTATTCCATTGTCCCATTAATCCACTACTTCCAAAAAAAAAAAAATAAACACCCATTTCTCTGGGAAATTTTCTCCTCTACAAAAAAATTCTTTTCACATTTTCTCGTTTAATGTCTCGTTATCGCGATAATTACAGTTTTTATGAGCAGTGAGATATTTTATGCATCCACTGGAGGGATAAAAAATCCTCTCACTTCGTTATTGAACATACGAAGAAAATTACTCATTGATAGAAGTAAATAGTCATTAAATATCTCGTTATCGTCATCATTTGGCTTTTATGACGAGTGAGATATTTTATGAGTCCACTGGAGGAGTGAAAAACGAAAAATTGCGAACGGAATTGACGAAAAAAAAAAAAAACGGATTTACCCCGGGAATTTGCCGCATCATCACAAATACCGGAAGAAGATCATTAAATATTAGTCCAGTCACAGCGAGTACCTCTCAATTACTCTATTATCTCCCTAATCAACGACCAATTTAAAAAATTTTCGTGAACAAAAAAATTCATTTGTCATTTTTGCCCTGAATGTCTCGTTTTTTTTTTGAGAATTGAAATATTTTATGGATCCACTGGCGGGATAAAAAAAAGACATCCATGAGAATGAAAAATCCTCTTTGTTATTGAAATCATCTAATCCCTTGATCCTCACTCTCGGCGAGGGGAATTACGGCAGTGGTCCAAGTGTCAACGAATTCGTTTCTTATTTCGTTGTAGCCCATTAAAAACCAACGCACATGCTCCACTCATTTCTCCTCTCCCCGGGGCTTTTTTTTTATCTACTTTCTAGCCCCTACATTTATTTTTCCTCTTTTTATCTCCATCTCTGGTGACACCCCCCGCTGCAGTGCCACACGGTTGGTGGTGGTAGCCAACGATAATGGAAGGGCCTCCGCGTGGGCGAATTACGTCATACGCCCACCTGTAGCCCGCCTCACGCATCGAACTTCGGCTGGACCGATCTAACGGGTGGTGCCGCAATTTTGAGCACTGAGTTGAGCTGTTTTATTCTTCGTTACACCTGGGTACACGTGCGATAAACAAAGTCGATGGAAAATCCAGCGAAGTTACTGAAAAATCTCAGACAGTCCCCAATTTATTGAATTTAATTTCATTAAAATTCAATAAATGAAAGCATTAAAACTGGATTACTATTAAACAACCAGGCTCTTTCAATTTAATCTAATAATTATGATGACTAAATAAATTAAATGGTCGTTTAAATAATTTGACAATTTAATTTCCACCAGATCATTCAGACTTTCTCGAGTGGACTTACCCAAATAATTTTAATTCTGGAAATTGCCAGGAGATCAGGAACTATCTTTCCCAAAAATAAATTACCTCTCGATACTGCGCCAACGAGTGAGTATTTCAATAAATTATTGGAGAGCCAGAGATAATTCAGAGGGCGATAAAAAAAAAACAGCAATTGCGATGTCAACATTGGAAATGTACAATTACCGACCCCTCCAACTCCACCCCCATTTTCTCAATTATCTCCCACCCTTGCAATGTTATTTTTTTTGTCCTACCGACACCATTCATCATCGACTCTCGTCTGATGTAGTTGACATGCAGGGGGAGGACAAGATCAAATGCTAATGAATACCGCTAAAGATTTTTCATAGGAGTGAAACGAGGGGTGGGAAATGGAAATTTGTGGCGTAACTCGAGTTGAAAAGCGCCACTCGTTGGATTTTGAAATTGTCCAGGGGGAGGGAAAAGGCGGCGCCGACCGCACCCCGGCGTCGCGACGTCAGTCGTCGTTCTAACGTGGCTCAACAAGTATCCACTTCTCCAGTATTGGGTTTATGGTATAAACCCAACTGCAGCCGCTGTTTGTTTTGTCCCCCTTTTTTTCTCCCCCCCAGTATTTTTATTTCATTTTTTTTCGTGGGTGCCGAGCAATTGAATTTTTAATCAAGTGAGGAAGAGGATTAGGTCTGCTGAATTATCGGTGAGTATTCAATTGTCCGTTGAGGGGTTGAGTTTTATTTGAGTCAGGCGGAATTATTCCGTTAATTCGGGAGTTGAGGGAGGATTTTCAGAGGAAATCTCGAAGGATTGATCTGGTTGTGAAAAATGTTAATAATAAATAATTATTAACTTCAGTTAAAATTGATAATGAGATTATTCTGTAATTGAAAAAATTGAACAATTCATTTTCATTCTTTAGGATTGTTTCACGGGAGAAGCCACAAAACCGTTAATTTCGAGATTTAGCCAAATTTTTGTTAAATTGTTTTTTCTAGAGAAAATTTAGAGCTAGAAAATATTGTTCTACAAAAATTTGGATATTTCCCTTGGATTCCGAGATATTGGCCGAAAACGGCGCGAGGAGATAAGTCGACTGGACAGTTTTACCGCTCGCTGATTTATTTTATAATTTTTAATTGAAAAACCGGCAGTTAAAAATATTTTTGATCGCTTTCTCCTGAAGCCATCAATTCCCGCCTGAACTGGCGAGGAAATTTCTCAAAGAAAATCCCAGAGAATCCCCCAAAAATCATTTTCTGCTGAATATTTATTTAGAACTCTCCAAAGACTCAACTGAGACCTTTGACTCTCCTCCTCTCCTCTCAACCGCTCAATTATCAGTAAATTGACAAATAAATCAACGCAAGACTTTGATAATCCAAGGCCTGTAAGATGCGCTCGGAAGTGACGAACGAGGACAGCCTGACCGAGGAGTGGAGCTCCAAGGAGGCCCACTCGAGTAAGGGTCCCCGCAGAACGTCCCGTCGCACCGAAAGACACAATCTGAGATCCTCAAAGTCGTCTCGTGTGAGTACACCGAGGGAGAAAACCCTCAGGAGACTGGAGAGTAACGAGCGCGAGAGAATGAGAATGCACAGTCTCAATAACGCATTTCAGGTTCGACGAGATAGCCTCGATAAATTGCTTTCCCTCCAATATCTTGGATCATTAATTTCATTGTTGTCTCATCAGGCCCAAATTCAATTTTTATCCAATAATTTCAGAGTCTCCGGGAAGTTATACCACACGTGAGCAAGGAGAGACGCCTCTCCAAGATTGAAACCCTCACTCTTGCCAAGAATTATATCGTCGCATTGACGGACGTCATCTGCGCCATGAGGAGTGACGATCAGGATGGCCAAACGCCCAAGATCAATAATGAAGTATCGGATTTGAACAATTGTCTGAATATCAATACACCGAATTCCTCGAGGGCCTCGACACCGGAGCTGCAGAGCTCGAGTGAGGAGGGCCTCGTGAATTCCACGTGGAATGACAGCTCAAGCAGATCCACTGGCCTCTGAGGCCACCCGTGATCATCCCCGATGATTGCCAATAAGATAAATCTTCCCTAGGGCAGCTGCCGGAGGTCGGGGGCGTGAGAGATCGCAATTTATTCGCAGAAAAAAAAAATACGTTCAATGAATAATTTTTCCCAGTGATTCGAGGGTTTTGTATTTTTTTGTCAAAAATTCCAGTGGAAATCCGCATTTGTTTGAAGTACTTCAGGATCTACCCGCGATAGAGAATCTTTTGTATCTCATTGTTATTATTTATTGTTTTATCCGGTTGATTTTCACAGCGTCAGGAATCGATTTAAACAATTGCCTAAATATAGCTCAAGCAGGTCTACTGGTCTCGGTGGAGAACGATCTCTCGATGATTGGAAAAATGATAAATCCTCCCTAGGGTAGTTTTCAGGGGCGGGCTCGTGACGAGGCTGTGTAAATTCACTCGAAAGTCCAATGAAAGATAGAAAGTTCAACGAATGAGTTTCCTCGGTGATTCAATGTTTTTTGTAAAACAATAGACAATTGATTAGAATTTGTGAACAATTGGTTGTCAATATCTTTCGATCTAATTATACTATTTGAATGAGGAGGTGGTTATTTCCAAGGGTAGGAAAGTATCTTTGAAATGAGAGGTAATTTATTGAATTTCACTCTACCGATCTCGAGATATTGCGGAGTGAAGAGAGTCTGGTCAGTGACGTTCCTTTCTGTAACACTTCATAGCTGTTCTCATTATTCATCATATCTTCAGAAAAAATAATACGATTTCAATAATCAAGGGCTCATTTTGTTGATTGAAAAAATATCTTCAAAATGTGCGGTCATGTATTAAATTTTACTCAGCCGATTTCGAGATATTGCGAAATGACGAGAATGATTTCGGTGAAGTTCCTTCCAGGATGACTTCATGGCTATTCTGATTATCTATTATATCTTGGGATCAAATGATACGATTGAGAAAATCAAGCACTCATTTTTTGAGTTGAAGAGCAATCTTTAAAATGAGCGGTCATTGATGGAATTTCACTCTGCCGATCTCGAGATATTGCCGATTGAAGGGATTACTTTTAGCGAAGTCTCCATTCGTAGTACTTCAGCTAGCTCTTCTCACTGTCTGCTAAACAATGATACATGGGTTTATTTAGCCCTTATTTATTATTGGGGATCTTCTTGGGGTATTTACGATGTGCCAAATGAAAGAATGTTCGTGCCAGTATTATCAGAATAAGAGACATTATTGCAGATAATATTTTCTAAAATGAATGATTTGTGATTTGTGGTGTCGATACCGGTATTGTGCATTTAATAGATACTCTGCTTAGATTGAATGATGTGAACGGGAGTTTAAAGAAGTTATTTTTACTGCTGATTGATTGACTTAATTATCTTATCAATTCCAGGGAAAAGGAACTCCTTTAAACCCCCGATAATCTATAAAAATACAAATCTAATGTGAAGAAAATAAACTAGTCTGCTACCGCTTTTTATTCTTGAAATGTAGTTAAAAATCGGCGATAACTATTCAATGAATTCACGAAACTGCGGAGATCAATTAATCCACTGGATAAATTGCGTCAACGATGGATCAATCCATTTTAAAAATAATATTTATTGATATAAATATCTATATACAGAAATATATATTATATATATAAATATGGATCTATTGAAAGGGTATAAATAAATTATATATTGAGAACTATTCAACGAAATTCAGGAGCAAAAAAACAATTATTTAAAACAAATTTTACCATCTGCGATTTATTCCTGGGGTTCAGCGACTCCCGAAAAATATTGGCTGGGTCTCGAGTGTCTCCAGGTCCACTATGACTGCTGTTGATGTCCTTGAAAATGTTGGGATGCTAATCAGTCTCACAGATTGTCCTTCCTCGCCTGAAAATAAAAAAAGAAAAAAAAATGTCCAACTTCTAAAGAAATTTCTGTCTAATTTCTAAAAATATTAATTGAAATTAGTCTTGAGTGAAATTGAAAGCTCAAATGCCTTTTTAAAATTGGGAATTAGTTCTCCTCTGGAAGATAGAATGGACTTTTTCTTTTTCTGCATACATTTATTTATTTTTTTCTCTCTCATGCTAATCCCTTACCAATTAAAAGTTTCGTGGCAAATTCCTCCATATTCCCGACAAAATATATATCCGGGCAATCTTCTATAATAAATGGATCACTATCGAAGTACGGATAGGCGGCTAGTGTATCTGGAGCAGTAGGAGAGAAATGTCTCCATGTTAAAGTTTTCTCCAAGCAGTCGAGCGGTGAAAAATTCATGAGACCTGCCACCCTTCTTATATCATCGACAGGCTGTCCGCTTGATCCAGCGACAATTCTATCTCCTATTTTTCCGATCCAGGGATTTGTACTGCTCCGCAGAGTTTTAAATCTATCCCAAGAAAATGATGAAAATGATTAATGCAGGAGTAACGAGAAGATTCCATCTTGGAAAAAGGGAGAGAAACCGGTGACATCGTGAAGATTACTCAACAAATATCTGCGAAACCATCGAATTTACGAGAAAAAGTGATAAAGTCATTTTTGCAGAGAATTTAATGATCTACAAAAGATGTTTTATGACATTTTTCCATAAATCAACTGGTTCTGGAGATATTTACGACAGAACCTCGGGCTTTTTTTTTCTTGCGCAAAAAATCCAAACCTCAGATGTTGGAATACCTGGAGGACTTCGGCAGAATGCAATAATGAAACTTCTGCTGGGGAATCGAATGATTCGAGGGATCGAACTCTCCAGGCATGAGGAGAACTCCGCAATTCTCCAAAATCGTCGCCAGGAACTTGTCGAATCTGTGCGTGGCGACTATAGTCTCCACCGCAGCCGTTGTCTTCTGATTCCTGGCGCCAAGATAGCCCCTATGAGTGTATGACTCCACAGACCCCCTGACACTGTTGCCAGCGATGACGACGAGTGCAACAGAAGCTGCGTTCTCCTGGGCCTCACGACGTCCAGCCATTCCCATGATCCACTCGGTCAGCAACTCCAGCTCAAACGAGTCTGGAGTATTAGCCAAGTCGAGCCCCGAGAGAAAGAGGATTTTTCCAGGCCGTCTGGAGCTGCCTGATGACCTGGACGTTGACATCCTCGGGCACATCCCGGGGAAGCAGAAGTCCTGGACCCAGAAGCAGCCGTCCTCCAGCTCGCGCCCCAAAACTGCGCAGACGAGGCCTGTAACAACCTCGGAGGGACTCATGTGATTGCCCACGAGCCTTACCCGGAGGGTTTCGTCCTCCAGAAACAGCTGATCTTTGGTGGAGCTGTAGTTGGAGCGAGTGGGCTGGGGAATCAGCTGGAGCTCCTCACTGATTTCCTTCAGGATCGAGGGCTTCAGCTCCTGGTGCTTGTACAGGGTTCCCAAGAGGATCACTGGGTCCGAGTCCCCCGAGATGTCCGAGAGGTTTGCCAGCTGGAGGATTTTGTGGGCGCCTGTATCAATAGATATCTAATATTTTCATCGATATCTCGATAATCAATGGGTTTACGAAAAATGAGTACTGAACATTTTTTATGGAACATGATTTTTTCTAGAAAAAAGTTCTTATCACATTTTTGCCCAGATCTGGTGGTTTTTGAGGTATTTCCTCCGCAAATATATAAACAAAATTATGAATGAACTAATTACCCCATTTCAGTTTGACCCTCTCCCTCAAGGGCCCCCGAAGGCTCCTCAACCTGGCAGAGTAAATATTCCTGTACTGAGTAGTAAATGTTCTCTCTCCAATTTTAAATCTCCCGAAGTCCTTGAACTCGACAGACTCCCTGGCCAATAGAACTTCATCCCCCTGGATGTTATTTTCTGACATCTGTAATGATCCCCTCAATCACTGGAGCCTCCTCGTTCGAGATTGACCATCAGGTGGTGAGAATTTACTGCCTTTTTACTGGCATTCATTTGTTTATTTACACGAGAAATATTTATATCTGCTATTGAGTGAATGAACGACGACTGACGGCAGAGTTGGATGCAATGAAAATCATTCCTGTGTCACCTGACGAGTGGGTAAAACAGAACAAGTATTCCAGGGGCACTGAAACTGTGGAATTTGACAAGTGCCTTCTGTTGATTATGACTGGATTTTCCTGGATAATGGAGTGATTTGTGGATGTTAAGGGATTTTAATCTTGCAACCAGACGCTTATCCTCAAGTTATGGCTGATGAGGAGGGGGAGATACCGTGCAATCACTTGAGGTGAGTCTGTATCGTTGAATAATGCGAGAACTAACCTATCATTTCGATACAGCCGGCATTGATGAGGAGAACAAGCTTCTCACAATTCATGAGATTGGCTTGGAAATTATGGAACTCCAAAGAGATTTATCAATTTCAGTGCCAGAGAGTTGATGCTGACTCGGGGAATTCGTGCTCAGGCTTATGATGAGTACGCAAGATCATCACTGGTTCTGCCAAAATGTGGAGAGAAGTTGTTCGAGCCGAACGGCTCGTGGCTCCAGGAGAAGCAGATCAGTACAAACCTGGAGAACATGAGGGATCTCCTGAAAATCGAGAGGGTCAACAGACTGTCGCAGTTGGCAGTGGCTGAGTGGCTTCCCAATGAGAAGAGGGCCATTGTCACCAAGAGGTCTGGGGTTGAGTGGACTAATTACGGTATAGAGCTCAACAGGAATCTTTATTTGATACCTGAGGAGGCACTACTACTTCTAGAACTGGTGAGAACAAAATTCTTACGAGGGAATCAATTCTATTTGTTTATTCTATTATTCTTTAAATGGCAAATTATTGAACTCACCTCAAAAATTTCAGAATAGCCTTGATCTACTCTTCAACGGTCTCTCGCTGTCGATCCACCAGGCCTACGAGCTTCTCCTGGAGTCTTCGCACTCCGCGGTGACTCTCGCTGAGTACCGAATCTTCAGTCACCTCTCGAGGCTGGGCTACCGCCTCCAACGCTTTCACTACGACAAGCCCGATCGTTCCGAGGACGCCTCACACCCCAAGAAGAAAGTGATCGTCGTTCCCGAGAATGGCGAGTGGATGGCGGACCAAAAATCGCCCCGAGAGCCCTCTCCACCCCCAAAGGAGCCCTCAATGATCGAGCTCGACGTCAAAGAGACCCTGAAGACCATGATAAACACAATCGAGACCGACGAGTCCCCAAAAACCAACGGAAACTCCCCAGACTCCGACGACCCCAAGAAGTCCAAGTCCATAAAGTTGGAGATAGTCTCCGAGGAAACAGTGATAAATCCCATAAAAATCGTGAGACCCTCCGAAGCCTCGAATCAGACCCCCAAATGGACGGCATCGAGAATCCAGAGGAATGTTAAACAATTGCCAAGGCGCAATGACAACAAACGAAAGCTCCAGATGTCCTCGGAGAAGAAAGTGGACTCCAATTCCCCTCAGTCCAAGAAACCCAAGCACGAGGTGATTGATCTATCGGATGACGATGTCCAGGAGATTCCGGTGATTCCCTCGCGAATGGATTTGTTGAATCAATTCCCAAATACAGCCAACAATGGCAGAATCAGAATTACCAGCGACTGCATTCCACCCAATGTCAATCCCCAGAGGACAGTTTATCAGTGCGATAGAGGACACCTGGAGAGGGTCAACGAGGCTGACAAGCGTCTGAGATCATCGGGCAAGTCTGAGAGGAATCTGGTGCATTATGCCAATAGTCACAATAGATATCCCCCAGGATCCAGCAATTGGAGGCAGAATTGGCCCCATAATTACTCGAACGGTCCGTTTGGCTATCACCAAGGTTACAGGAATCAGTATTATCCTGGCAATTGGGTGCAGCACAGGTATGAGCAGAACGTAATAGTCAATCAGCTGCACTCGAGAGGCTTCTCGAGTCGTTGGTCGTCTTACCACCAGGTCAACGTCGTCAGGAATTCGCTGATGATGGGGTACAACATGGCGGCAGCGACAATTCAGAATTCCCTGAATTTTTGTAACTCCATGATGTGGCATGCGCAGAATATGTTCCGAGGAAGGAGATTTGATCACAGGGGCCACGGATTCATGGGGTCCCGGGGGCCTAGGGGACCTAGAGGGCCTGCCCCGAGGCAGGAGAACGATGCGGGCCTCTACCAGGCGTCCTTCACGCGGGTCCCAGCCTCCTCGTGGTCCGAGCTGAAGCTCAAGTGGAGGGAGGCCAAGACTATCACCATCGATGATGAAGAGGACAAGATGGACTGCAGTGAAGTGAAGCTCATCGAGGAGAATATTCAGCCTCTGGTCGGCGTGAAACATGCCGGCAACATTGGCGACGTCTTCGAGAGACTGAGGATCATCAAACCTGCCGTGGAGAGGACTGTCAGGAGGAAGAGGGGCGACTACAGGATTTCCTATAAAGTCTTTGCCAATAATACTGTCCACTTCAGGAAGAGCAATCCGGGCACACCCATGTTCCATGTCGTTGTAACCAGGTTTGTTGCATCATTTTGTAGCAATATCTTCTGTATTCACCTTCATAAGTTGGTGAATTGTCCTGTCCAAAAGGCCCCTCCACAAATTGTCCTCCATTGATTTTGTTTCATTGGTTTCTAATTGTCATTGCAATTGTCCAGTTATCGCAAGCAGTTCCCACAACCGGTAGAGCTTAATAGGCTTCAACAGGACGCCAGTAGTACATCAATTGTCTTCGCTGTTGCTTCAGACTCCTCCACTGTCTATCTGCAAACTGGAGTCGTCTCACTGCCAAATGTAGCTAATGAATATTAGTCAAGTGGCTCTCGTACTGTTTTCTTATTTTCGTAATAAAAAGACAATTCCTGAGTGAAAAATTCTAATCCATTATTTCTGATCGTTGTTGATAATATTATCTAACTCTGTAATTAGATCATGAATGAAGGAAAGAAGAAAATATCAAGGGTTTTTTTTTCCTAGACAATTATCAGCTTGTAAATGTGAACAAAATTATTTCCCAGTCTCATCCCCTCCACTCCTCCCCAGGTAGTTCTTGTTAACCTCGCAAGGAACGCGACAGTCGCCCAAAGTATCCCGGCGACGAATTATTTTTAATTTTCCCTGTTTTTATAAACAAAAAGAGAACGATTTGTTAATTGGGCAATCATCAGACTGAATGGCCTGTCCTCAGGTGTTACGATGAAGTGTTGGGGGAATGGGGGATATCTCGAGTGTTTATGTTTACCTGAAGCCCTCCAAGATGTCAACAATCAACAACTCGTTGCATGGGTTTCGATAAATAACATTATTTCCAATGATTTATGAGTGAATTTGTGAATAATAGCAGTCATGACTGCTGCAGAACACTTTATCAGTTTAATTACGGTCGCGAGTGCTAAAAAATTGGCAACATCTCTTGTCGCCTGCTTCGTTCTGTATCACGGGCTGATTCATCTTATTTATGGTATGCAAGTCATTCTTAATTGTTTTATGAATTAATTTATGAATTCATGAGATCAATGTCTGGGTGAATCTTTGATCTTGAGGATTTTTTGTTTCCTCAGGCAGTGATTCTTGCAAATGGCTACTGGAGGAGGGAAGATACAAAGGGGACAAGGAGTGGCAGCCCTACGGATGTATGATGCATCACTACACCCAAACGTAAACAGATAGATTAATAAATTAATTGCTGGAGTTGTGAATTGACTGAACCCGACAGAGAAATGTCCTCATGAGAGTTCTATCCTCTCTTCGTTTTGGATTGACTAATCCTATTTCATCACTTCACAACTGAATTCAGTACTAATCTCCAAGGATTGTCTGTTAATTAACAAACCAATTATTTAAACAGAGACAGCAGAAGATGTTTGAGGTACTTAGCCTTCATGGGCCACAAGAATCACTTTGTCTTCGCTGGGGACGAGAGAATTCGCCAGCTGTACAAATCATTTGTCTTGCAATTCGTTGTCGATGGAAAGGGCTCGGACCCAGCTGACTATCCCCCAACGTCTGACTTGAATTTTCACGACGCCCAGCTGAGATTGAACGTCCAGTTCCTGTGGAGACCGAGGCTGGACGTGTCCATGATAACTGACTTTCGTAGTTGGATGGTGAGACTGTCGCCCTCATCATGTGTCTCTCACTTGTCACCCTCGTGAAGGCCAACCCCATCGACTACATCTCTTCTTTCTTCCCCGCAGACAGGAGAGGCTCCGGCGATGATAGTGGCAGGCTGCGCAGCGGCTGACATCCTGGCCCACAACGCCAGCAACACTCGACTCTACTCGGAGTACAGCAATGGCCTGGTTCGCCTGGTCCAGCCGGCGGACGCCCTCGTCAAGAGGGGCTCCCAGTTCCTCTGGATGATGCAGGATCCCGTCCTCAAGGAGAACCTGCCCGCCCACTTGACTGGCCTCGACAACAAACAGATAAACCTCTGCAACAAGGCCGCCTACGAAGTCCTCCTGCACAGTGGAGCTCATCTCTGGGAGAGCAGTCGACTCATAGGCCAAGGTGTCCTCGAGCAGAGCCCCGACGGTTATCTCGCCAGTCCCTCCTCCCTCAGGCACAAAATCCAGATTTTACTGAACACCCACTGCAACGATCACATGAATTTTGGAGATGGCACCTGCTGCAGCAGCCCAGAACCCGCTACTACTCTCCAGCTGGTCACTCTTGCTGCTATGGCTGTCTGGTACATGTCCATCAACCAATCAAGCTCATTTAACTATTAATTTATTTAATTGAGGATGACGATTAGGGAGACTGCTAGATAATGTCCGAATTTATTTGTCGACAGTGTGATAACCGGTGGAAGCTACTGGCTATTCCGTAGAATTTTCCACAAAACTGAAGTACTTTACTCACGAGTTGTCACAGCTGAAGTGGAGGCAGCTGATGATAGTAATGAAGCAGAGGACCCCAGAGAAGAAGCGCCCCAGGTCAATGATTTCTACAGTCTGATTACATCTCTAGCTATCTTCTCCTGCATCCTAGGGTATTTTTATTTGTGCGACAGGTAAACCCCACCAGATTGAAATTGAATGTCATCAATTCAGGAGATTAAAAAAAAGGAAAATAAATAATCCATTGCAGAACAAATTTCTTCATGAAGGAGAACAAATACTACAGCGAATTCAGCTTTTGGCTGCCACTGGGCTACATTCTCGCCCTGGGATTATTCTTCACCGAGGACTGCGAGCGAGGTCCCAGGGCGCTCAACCGAGAGCAGACGGACGAGTGGCGGGGGCTCATGCAGGCTGTGGTCCTCATCTACCACGTCACCGGTGCCAGCAACGTTCTACCAATTTACATGCACCTGAGACTGATCAACTCAGCCTATCTCTTCTTGTCTGGCTACGGCCACTTCTGCTACTTCTGGCAGACTGGAGACATGTCCCTGGTTCGTCTGATGCGGGTAATTATCTCCAAATGAATTCCAGCAGGAGAAAAAAATCACTGAATTGATGTGAAAACATTGTCATCAGGTGCTCTTCAGACTGAACGCCCTCGCAGTGTTCCTCTGCTTTTGCATGAACCGGCCATATCAATTCTACCACTTCGTACCACTCGTCTCCTTCTGGTTCTGGGTGGTCTACTTCCTCGCCTGGCTGCCGCCAAGGGTCTACTCGGGCAGCCTCACTGAGCACGGACCTCGAGCCCTTCTCTATCTCGTCCTGAAGCTCATAGGATTGGTCTTTGTGATAACCGTCCTCTACACGTCGGAGGTCTTCTTCGAGAAGGTCTTCGTGACGCGGCCCTGGAAGGCACTCTTCGTCACCACCGACGACGACATCAGGGAGTGGTGGTCTCGGTGGCGGGTCGACAGGTACAGTGTCCCCTTTGGTGTGGCATTTGGTGCTGCTCTCCTCGCCCTCCAGAGGATGGACCACATCCCCGGCAGTGCTTTGGCTCCACTCATCGCCATTGTCTCTCTAGCTGCTTACACCACTCTCACCATCCTCTGTGTCTCAGTCGCTGAGTGCGAGGAGATTCACTCGTACATTGTCTTTATACCGGTGAGATGAACAATTAGATTCTTTCAATATTTAATTCTGAGTTAAATAAATTAGTCCGCCATACCCTCCTCGTCGACAAGAAGAGGAAATAAATTCTCAAGACCTCTAGGCAAACGTTTTTATCTCCATCAGCTGGTGAAGAGAACTTGAGGACGTCTTTAATTGAAGGACAATTATTGCTTGCCTGGAGATGATTCTGGTTTTGTTTGTCCTCTGTAGATCGTCGGCTATATAATCCTGAGGAATTCGTCGCTGGCGCTGCGTGGAAAATACTCCGTCCTACTGGCAGGACTCGGGAGAATAAGCCTGGAGACGCTGGTGAGTCAGGGCCACGTGTGGCTAGCAGCTGATTCCCACGGGGTACTCGTTCTTCTCCCCCGGTTTCCAGTCCTCAATTTATTGGTCTCCTCGTTTATCTTCATCTGCGCTAGTCACGAGGTAAAGAAGTTCTTCATTGATGAAGAGAATTCCTGCTTCTTCTTGCATCCCATGATTTTTTTTCATGAGTTGTTCACGTAAAATCATTTGCTTTCAAGTACGACAGACCATTAGCACTCACTGTACGATTTTTATTGTTCAGCAATTCTTGTTTATTTCAGATCCACAGATTGACAATCATCCTGGCACCCTATGCAGTGCCAAACGATTGGAAACTCGTGATGAGGAATTTTTTACTGTTCCTGGCTGTGTTGGTTCCCATTGGAATTCACGATGGGATGATTTAGAAGACTATTGGGACCATCAACGAGCGAAATCATTGATTAATTATTTAAGTAGTGAATTGAAAGAACGAGACGATTTACTCAATCACCTCTTGCAGGTTTTTTTTAACTTCGTCAACTGGAGCCTGAACTTCTCAAGTGTCCAGGGGATGTCCATTTGACAACTTGACAAACCAATTGAAAATCTCAACTACGTTAGAATATTTTTGTTCCTCTACTTTAAGACCGCATGTGAATAACTACACCAATTAATTTATCCTAGTGAGCTCAGTTGTATTTATTGCTGATTACGTATT
Source organism: Psyttalia concolor (assembly GCA_030522845.1). Classification (NCBI taxonomy): domain Eukaryota; kingdom Metazoa; phylum Arthropoda; class Insecta; order Hymenoptera; family Braconidae; genus Psyttalia; species Psyttalia concolor. The sequence continues at coordinate 43,668 of JAPYZM010000135.1, forward strand.
TACAATTTATTTATAAAAAAACAAAAACAAAATTGTCTATTCCTGCCAGCAGGATTCATCCACATCTCCAGAGGTCCGGATGCCACCATTTTCTTGAATTCATTCTCAATAGTTAATGAAGAATTCTAAAACTCCAGATCAAGCCTTCGTCCTGTCCTTCTTTCCATGTTTCACCTTGCTCGTGTAGACGTCGTAGCCGAGGGAGATTAGGTTGTCGTAGAGGACCCGAAAACGCGTTGGTAGGAAGTAAAAATTGAATATCTGAGCTGGTGGCCAGATTATCCACTCGGCAATGTACAATTTGTGGAATTTCTCGCGCATCTCGGCCTTCAAGTCCCCCCAGCTTGTCCTCTCCAGGATCCCCAGGGTCAGGAAGAAGACTCCGATGTAGAGGGGCGAGCAGATCAGCTGATCTAGGATTAATTTTTTCATGACTATTCCTATTGTCTTGCCGGGCATTCGTGCGTCGAGGTAGTTGTACCAGTGATGGCAGATAATACCCACTGTCATTCCGGAGATTGCCATGTGCTGGGTGCGAAGGGGACTCCAGGCGTTCCACTCACCCTGGGGGATTAAAATTGAGATGTTGAGGGGCTGGTGATGACAAGTGACAGCAATAATTTGTACAGAAGTGAAAAGAAACATCTGATGATTCTTTCATCAGCTGCACCTGGAGAATATCAACAACTCCGCACTTCTGGGGCTCATATTTACCTTCAGGATCTCGTAGTGCTGCTCCAGAATATCACCAGTAGCTGACAGTGATATTGATATACCGACATTCGTGTAGAATAAATATTTCCTCGAGAATAATTTATCCTTGATCGTACCAGCACGATGAAACATGAGATTCAATCCTCTTGTGATATTCATTCTCTGAAATCCAGGATTATCATCAGAATTTGAGGTTAGAAACATTGACAAGTGTCAACTACCACCGATACTCCAGCTGTTGCCAGGAAAAAACACCAAAATCCTCGTCAGCCACGACAACCAAGCGTTCCTGGTGGCTCGAGAACCCTGACCCAACTAAAAAATTAGCAATAAATACGAGAAAGACTCACCAGGAAGACGGAACCGATGGCCAACCTGAGACCGGATATCACAAAATCAGTCAGGAATTAGATTACACAGTTCACTAGTCACAAGGTCACCTCGACATTACGAGCCTCGAGAGCTGGCGAATGATTTTCGTTACATAAATTGAAAAAAATACATCGCAAGCTAAAAATACGAGCCACGCGTGTGAGGTTATGTTCTGTAATTATCATAATTCATGTGGAGTTACGTAAGACATTGTTCGAGAAAAGCTCGACAGGTGGCGCAGGAAGAGTAGATACTTTTATCAGGTTAAAAATAATTGTTAAATTGTTTATATCTGTGTATTTAATTGCGCAAATGTCCGTGGAGTAAGTAATTAATTCTTACCATTCTCGGTTTTATGAAAATGAAAATTCTTCTCTATTCTTTGGTTGGCGAATGAAAAGAAAAAGATGAGAGCTCCTCGGAGAAGGCTACGATGAGAGGCGGTGGGGGGAGATCGGGTAGTAGCCCTCGCGTCGGTAGCGCCGAGCCAATGAGAAGCCGAGGGGGTGGGGACGAGCTGCCATTGGCTCGGCAGTCCCGACGTTGGAGACTATAGAGTGGGTAGCCAGGCCGGCTAAAAAAATTATTCTGACTTCGCTTACCGTCGAGTTAACGTCAATTTGAGGAATTCTAATCATGTCTGGCCGTGGCAAAGGTGGAAAGGTTAAGGGCAAGTCCAAGACTCGCTCTACCAGGGCTGGTCTTCAGTTCCCGGTTGGAAGAATTCATCGTCTCCTGCGGAAAGGAAATTACGCTGAACGTGTTGGAGCTGGTGCTCCTGTTTACCTGGCCGCAGTGATGGAGTATCTCGCTGCTGAGGTTCTCGAGTTGGCTGGCAATGCTGCTCGTGACAACAAGAAGACCAGGATTATTCCTAGACATCTGCAGTTGGCCATCCGTAATGACGAGGAGCTGAATAAACTGCTGTCGGGAGTTACCATCGCTCAGGGTGGAGTTCTTCCTAATATTCAGGCTGTACTCCTCCCCAAGAAGACCGAGAAGAGCAGCTCTTAAAGTTCTTCAATGCAATCAAACAATCGGCCCTTTTCAGGGCCACCAAATATTCTTACGAAGGAAATTCTTGTTTCATTAAATATTTCTCGAGAAGAAAATTTTTGTTTCGTTTAAGATTTTTCTTACGAAGGAAATTCTTGTTTCATCAAATATTTCTCGAGAAAAAAAATTGTTGTTTTCAAATATTTTTCGAGAACAAAAATTGTTGTTTCAACAAAGCAGGCTTTTAAGATTCCAGGCCTTAATTTCTCCTCGTAAATTCACGAAAGGATTTAATTTAAACTACATCCGATTATTCGTAATCGTAAGCAAATATAATTTCTTGCCTGCGTTCATGATTTGCAAGTGAAAAATTGTTTGTCCTTCATTAATATTAATCATGTATACTGAGAGATCTCGACGAGAGAATATTTAATATATATAATAAAATAATATTTAATATTTTTAACATAAATATTTTTTAACCATCATTTTATCTCAGTACGTTAATTGAATTGAAAATTATAGTGATTAAATTATAAAGGTTATTAGATTATTGGATAATTGAGTAATCAACGTTTAAAGATTTTGTGGCCCTGAAAAGGGCCGATTGGTTTTATTTTGTAGGAAGGTAAATTTAACCTCCAAATCCGTAAAGAGTACGTCCTTGACGTTTCAGAGCGTAGACCACATCCATAGCCGTAACGGTCTTCCTCTTGGCGTGTTCAGTGTAGGTGACTGCGTCACGGATGACGTTCTCAAGGAACACCTTAAGGACACCGCGAGTTTCCTCATAGATCAATCCAGAGATACGCTTAACACCTCCTCGACGTGCAAGACGACGGATGGCTGGCTTAGTAATTCCCTGGATGTTATCACGAAGAACTTTTCGATGGCGCTTGGCTCCTCCTTTTCCCAATCCTTTTCCTCCTTTACCGCGACCAGTCATTTTAACTCTGGATTATAGAACACGTTCAACTGCAGTTCACGAAGTGACGTTTGATTCGCGAAAACACCCCTTTTATACTGTTTCTACCACGACCATCCCCCACTACTGCAAAATTAGCCAATCACATAGAAGCGCCTTGTTTCCCTCACCACTCCTGCTACAACCAATGAGCGCGAACTGTTGTACCATATATAGACCACTTCTACGGAAGATATCGCATTAGGTGCTGTGAATTGCTCTGAGTTTGATCTCACTGTGATTATTCTATACAATGGCTCGTACCAAGCAAACTGCCCGTAAATCCACTGGAGGAAAGGCCCCCAGAAAACAATTAGCTACCAAGGCCGCTCGTAAGAGTGCGCCAGCCACT
>JAPYZM010000136.1:0-70538 GCA_030522845.1 Psyttalia concolor
ATGTCTCAGATCACATGTAATTGTCGGCCGAGGCGAAGCCGAGGTCAACAAACATGTGATCTGAGGCTTTCTTATTTACTGGCCAAGGTGTGTATACTAGTTTTCTGCTCGACGGAGCCGGAAAGTGGCAACTTCGTTTAGCGTAGCAGCCCGAAAGTTGACGCTTTCCGGCCGGAGGGCAGAAAAGTAACTTTTCAGTCACTCTCCGCTTCGCGTCGAGTGACGGAAAGATACTCTTTGGTCACATTGGGATGAAAAATATTGGTCGCAACTCGTGAAAAAAATGTTTTTTCACTGGTCGGATTATATCACTTGCCTTCGGCTCGTGATATAAACCTCCCACTCGCCAAAAATAGTACATTATCTACCAATAAGACTGTGAAATCCACAATAAGATCGTTTTCAACAGGGTTCGAATACTTCCATATATAAAAGAATGTGGGCTGCAATGAATGAAGCGAAACCGAGTGTCTTCACGGAAAAGAATGAGGAAGGGGTGGAAAGAGTTGCTAAGGGAAAGCAAACTTACGCTTTTCTTATGGAATCATCTGGTATTGAGTATGCCATCGAACGAAATTGCAATCTTATGAAAGTTGGTGATCTGCTTGATAGCAAAGGATATGGAATTGCTTTGCCACCCAGTACGTTTACTGAGTAAAAAATATCATTTGTCAATCTTGGGGCATGGGATTTTTACTCTTTCGGAAATCGTCGAGCGGGAGTCTCTGGACTCTAGAGACCAAGAATCATTGGAGAGAACGGTGGAAAGAGGTCCTCCGATGAAGCTTGGTTGATGGACGCCATGTTGGCCCAGGTTTTTCTGGGATATATTCTTTTTTACCTCGTCTGTCAGTTTTTAATGAATACTACGAATTCTGAGGGCTGACTTTTGTTAAAATCTTTTTTTCTTTTTTACTTCGGTTTTCAAAATTTCCCTCGGAAACTCAACGAAAAGTCGGAATTTTAAATCATTTTATCGCTTCGATACCGAAATGATTCCCAGAATTCTAACGAGATCGTTTTTTAGATTCACCCTTCCGCACCCTATTCAGTCAAGGCATCCTAAAACTCCAGGAGAGAGGTATCTTGCGTCAGTTGAAAGAAAAGTGGTGGTTACAGGGAAGTCAAAATTGCACTGCCAATGAACCCGAACCATCCTCGGGGGAACTGACTATGGCTCACGTTGGTGGTGTTTTCATGGTTTTTATATTCGGCCTTTTTTTGGCATTTCTTTTTGCAGTATTCGAATGCCTGTGGAATGTGCGAAAAATTGCCATCGAGGAGAAGGTGAGTATTTTGTAGAGAAAAATAAATTTATTCCACCGAAAAATCTTGTACAACTTTCGAAATAATTTGTATCGTTTCAGATTACACCACTTGAGGCATTTATTGCTGAACTCAAATTTGCTCTGAATGTATTGATATCGAAAAAGCCAGTTAACTTGTCAAAATCGGGCCAGAGCAGTCGCAGTTCGGGTGACATACCAGCGAATGCACTTGTTGACGCGCGCTCAAAGGGTGGATCGTTTCTAGAACTGAATATTTTGGATAAAAAGGATAAGCTAAGAGAAGCATCTGAATGACTGGTGTTAGTGTATAGATTTCTAACGCTCATTATATCGTTGAAAAATTATAAATCAATAATTTTAATTGAAAAAATAGTAGTACCAAGGGAATCTGATTCAATCAGACCCACCAGAGGTGAAGTTGAATTCTTTTTAGCGAAACTCTATGATTTTCTTTTCATCAAATAACAATATAAAATAGAAATCGGCAGAAAGCCGATCATATTTTCGAATAGAATACCAATAGCAATCGAATTCTTCGTAATTTTTAAGAAATTAGGTTGACTCTAAAAACCACTCTAAATAGGGAATTAAAAATTCAACATGTATTTTAAAAAATTAAAAAAAAACTAAAAACAATTTTGTAAAACTCAATATTTTTCAATATTTCTGCTCTCTATGAATAAATAATTGTTCGTACTTTGGTAATTTATTAGTTTCATCATTTGTCAGTTGAGAATTTTCAATGTATTCATTAAAATTATGAAAACGTGTCCTGGGGTTGACGAAAAAATTATTGTAAATGAGAGTTGAATGTATCAATTGAGTTTTTGCTGATGACAACTTCCCGTATTTTTTGAATACTCAATTCAGTCGTCGGAGACAACATTGTTTATTGAGACAACGATTTTCATGATCTCCATGGGATGCCATCAATTGATCCTGGCTAGCCGTGGAAATTATGCGCCATAACTGGCGAGACTCGAGCCCTGAAACTTAGAATTTGGGAAAGTTCTAGGCTCTCCCAGGAAATGATTATGCGGGAGTGCAAATATGACTAGGTCGAATTGCTAAATTTAGAATCTTCAGGTTATCCGACTCCCACGGAATGCTAGAGATGCAGCATGGATACACGGTTGGGGCTTCACATGTAGTTGTGCATCGACCTCGATGTTTAATTCGATGTTGTCTACCTCAAGTAATCACCTGATATTTCAGAATTTGCAAACTCCACTGAACGCTTGGAAGGCACATCAAGTGAACATTCATTCTCCTGAACACTCTTCCCTTGTGCAACGAAAGGAACTTCACGTCCGGATTCCTTCGACAGACTAGATCATCGAGAAATGATTCTCTTTGCTCTGACAGCACTCGCACTCTTAATTGTAATTCCGAGGGGATTTGCTGCGCCGAAATCCCTAAAAATTGGTGAGTCCCTCAACTCTCGCGGAAACACATTTTCATCAAAATAAAACAAATATAAAGGTTTCATTATCGATAGGAGCGATATTTCACCAAGAAGAACAGGTAAACTTCTTGGCATTCAATCGAGCTCTCCAGGAATTACGAAAATACGACCTCACATCGACCTATCAGCTGGAGCCAATCATCGCATGGGTAAATTCCAGTACCGACAGCTTCAATACATATCTTACAGGCGAGTATCATTTGGATTTGCACACGACACTTGAACGAGACTCTACTCTCGAGATTTCTCCGTATCAATATATATGGAAATCTCAACTCTCGTATGAGTCGGTTTTCCAGTCAATTTATCTCGTTTTGGGCTCAACTTCTTCTCATTTCTTCTCTCTGAGCCCTGAGTTATTATGAGAAGAGACGGGCGTGCTCTGAGAGTGCGATCAAGCTAAAAATTTCCGTGTTCCCGACAATGAGTGAAAAAACGTCTGCAAATTTCCTAAAAATTGAAATGGAATTTCTCGGACAGGTTTTAATTGCCTGGGCAAGTTTCTTTTGTCAGAGCAAGCTATTATTTTCTTATGAACTACTGAGCCATGAATTTCTTCATAAGAGTAACGACATACCTCCGAAAAAAGTTTTTCCCTCAGTGTAAGACCGCGGAGATCACTCGAAATGTCTCGTTACTTTTTCCGGTAATTAATCACTGCGATCTCCCGGTAAGGAACTATCACACCCGGTCCTTAGATTGTACGTGAAGCCCTCATACAGGACTAAGCTATCTCCGATTACTGAAAAAGATTTCCTATTCAGCTTGTGGTCTCATCGAGAAAGGGGTAGTAGCGATATTTGGTCCTGGCAATCCATTCACAAGCAATATCGTCTCCAGTGTCACGTCAAAATACGATATACCTCATATTGAGTATATATTCAGACGCATCGATGACTCCAATCTTTCTCCAACAACAATCAATGTCTATCCAGACGCAGGAATCATCGCGGAGGTAAGTAGAAATTTACTACCGGCGAAATTTAATTTTCGTGCCGCCAATTGCGGCTCGGAAGGCAATTTTGCACATGGAGAACGATGATCTGTTTTCAAGGCTCGGGCATGAAACGTATTATTTTAGTTTATATTAAAGCTGGGGTTTTCAGCTTCAATATGAGAAAAGGGTTATTTAATTGCACTCACCAGATCCGAACAAATAATAATTCGCTCCGTAGAAAGCACAATCTATCCGATTGACCGCAGGCTCTCGCCGATCTTCTGGACAGCACAGACTGGACACAGTTCACTGTCCTCTACGAGACCAACGACGGATTGTCCCGATTACAAAAATTATTGGAGAAACACGGGCCGAAGGACTTTCCTGTAACAATCCGCCAACTGAAGCCAATTTACAACAAACTCACAAACGAACCGGATTATCGACGTCTGTTAAAAGAAATCGCCAATTCCTCTGATTTCAATATTATTCTTGATATTACGCCCACTAATATAAGGAGAGTTATTGAACAAGCTCGGCAGGTCCACCTTCTGGAGGATTACTATCACTACTTAATTGCAGATTTGGTATAACAATTGGATTGAACTGAATTGTCATTACACTGCGAAAAAAAAAACATAAATTTACCCCCAAAAGACTCTATGAACAAGTAAATTTCCGAAATTTACATATTTTACAAACTTACTTGTTTACTTATTCAATTAGAAATAATATAAAATAATATTTAATTAGTAATATTGGATTTTTTCACAGTGTATAATTTTTAACAATTAAATCGCAATAATTGTGACTGTTTTAATTGAAGAATTCTCCCACGGTTCTGATGGCCGAAATTCTTGACAAATCGAGCTCAAATGTTACAGTTCTTCAATTATTAAGTGACGAAGCCGCTGAATATGATTTGACAACGGTAAAGATTGCTCTGAGAAAGCATAACTTCTTATTATTTTTCATTTCTACCAATTCTATTATTGTCCATCCACTGCAGGTGGAAAGTGCTGTACTTTTTGATGCTGTTATTCTCCTCAATGAAGGTCTGAAGCTGTTCAAGAAAAAAAGTAAGAGTGGAGTTGTTGAGAATGTGGACATTGAGCCAGGCTCTTATACCTGCAGCTATCCTGAGAAATATCCTGCAGGAATCACCCTAGCAAGTCTCATGCGGGAGGTTGGTATGACAATGGGAGATTTCTCATCCATTGAGTGTATTGATTGATATTTTTCCTCCAGATAACTACAGATGAGGGTCTAAGTGGTCCAATAAACTTTCGTGAGAATGGAGGCCGATCATTTAAGGTGACACTCAAAGAATTTTACAATGAAAGAATTTCTACATCGGGTTACTGGGATGATGGACAATTGACGGTTATTAGCACTCAAGAGGATCGCGAAGCACAGGCCCAACAGAGCATTGAAAAAAGAACATTCACGGTTACCACGAGATTGGTAGGTACAATGATGAAAAATAATCTTCTTTGGCTAAGTCATGTCACTTGCCACGAGTCAATGTGGAAATGTTGATTGGTTTCAAGGGGGAACCCTATATAATGGAAGTAGCAGAAGGCTCTTTGAGAGGAATAGCTTTTCTACGTACCAATAAACGGTATGAGGGCTATGCCATCGATCTCATCGAAGAACTGGCACAAATACTCAAATTCAAATACAATTTTGAACTCGTTCCTGGTAATAAGCATGGAACTGAGGATCCGGATACGAGACTCTGGGATGGTCTCATCGGTCGCCTCTTACGACGAGCAAGTATCAGTCAATACAGTATTGATCATCAACTGGAATCAGAACACTGGGGAAAAACAAATCTAATTGTTCCAATTGAATATTTTTCTGACAATATTTCAAAGCCAATACGGCAGGAATGGCGGGTGTTTGATTAACCAAAAATAGAATCTTTCTCACCTAGGGAGGATAATCAGACAACTCGTCCCCACGTGCAAAATTACGACCCGAGCCGAAGGCGAGGGTTGTAAGCACGTGGGGAATGCTCACCAAACGCCCACTTTCGTTCCATGTAGGCAGAAAACAAATTTTTTTGGCTGAATTGTATTTTTTTTTTCTCATTCAATTGACGTATTTCAGGAAGCAGATTTAGCAATATGTGATCTCACCATAACAAAAGCACGAGAAAGTGCAGTTGATTTTACAATGCCATTTATGGATCTTGGAATAAGTATTTTATTTGCCAAATCAGAAAATAAACAGCCAGAGCTGTGGTCATTTCTCTCGCCATTCTCGGCCGATGTTTATATATATTTGGCAACAGCTTGGGTTTCCGTGTCACTTCTTTTTTTCCTGCAAGCCAGGTATCCAAGCTACAGCATATCTGCCAGAGTTTTTGAACAGAAATGAAATTAATCCAATGATATCCATTATCTTTGAAGAATGGCCCCGGAAGAATGGGTTGCCGATCAGCCTTCCAATTCTAGCCCCGAGGAATTGGAGAATAGTTTTGACCTGAGGACCTCCCTGTGGCTGACGACTCCATCCATTGTACAGGCAGGTTCAGACATACTTCCCAGGTAAAAGATTTTTCCAAGATTTCAGCTGGAGTTTTCTGCTTTGGCTCGTGTTCTTGAATCTTAGGTGAACTGATTGTACTCAATATATCTCAGATTTATTTCATCTTGTGTTAGTTCGTTATATCTTGGCCAACGACTGCTTGTTTATTTAAAATTCAGGGCCGGGTCGACCCGTATGGCAGTGTCTATGTGGTGGTTCTTCATCCTAATAATGGTATCTTCTTACACTGCGAACCTAGCCGCCTTCCTCACTGCCACGAAAAAGGATGTATCCATTAGCAGTGTCACTGAGCTCGCTGCCCAAACGAAAATCAAGTATGGATCAATCAAAGATGGTTCAACAGCTGGATTCTTCAAGGTGATCCTGGCTCATATGCTTGAACTGGTCGCTCAGGCCCAAGTGATGCTTTCAAAAGTCAATTTGTTAGAAACTAAATTGTCTTGTCAAAAATGTCAGTCTGAATGCAATTGCATGAGTCGCAATTTAATATCATCAGTCGCATGACAGGTTAAAATCCTCTCAAATTGTCCACAAATAGCCGTTACTTCCTCTAGGGTTCCAATACTACCATCTATCAAAAAATGTGGGCGACAATGAATGAGGCAAAACCAAGTGTTTTCACTTCTACAAATCAGGAAGGCGTAGAGAGAGTTGTGAAGGGGAAAAAAACTTATGCTTTCCTCATGGAGTCTAGTGGCATTGAGTACGCCGTAGAACGAAACTGCAATCTGATGAAAGTCGGCGACCTGCTCGACAGCAAGGGATATGGAATTGCTCTGCCGCCTAGTACGCTAAGATATTTTTTTCTTGACTATCAACAACATTCGTTACAGTCCATTTAACGCCCGGGTGTAAAAATTTGTCAACTCGAAATGGATTATTACATCCGGCCCTTGAGTGATTACCTCAATTTTGAAGAGATTGCTTTTCAGATTCTCCGTACCGCACTCTTTTCAGTGAAGCCATCCTCAAGCTCCAGGAGAGGGGCACCTTGGGTCGCTTGAAAAATAAATGGTGGCTCCAGGGGAGCAAAAACTGCACTGCCAACCAACCGTTACCCTCGTCGGGGGAACTCACCATGGCCCATGTCGGAGGCGTTTACTTGGTATTCGGAATTGGCCTAGTCTTGGCATTTGTTTTTGCAATATTAGAATGCATATGGAATGTCCGGAAAATTGCAATTGACGAAAAAGTGAGTTTTAGGTCGATAATATAGAGAGAAAAATTGAAATTAAAAAAACGATGGAATTTTTTATACAATTTTCTCCGAAAAAGGGCAAAAATGAGGTCTAATACTTAAAAAATCATTTCAGATTACACCGCTTGAAGCTTTTATCGCTGAATTTAAATTCGTTGTCAATTTTACCGCCCACACCAAGCCCGCTAGATTGTCAAAGTCAACTCGCAGCAGTGGCAGTTCAACTGAAGAATTTGCCGATGCAGTGGCTGCGAGAGCCTCAATGAGAGGATCATTTCTTGAACTAGATATTTTGGAGAGATTAGATAATAACATGGAAAAACAGAATAACACGATTGATCATTTAGAGCCATAACCATTAGCTCTAAAAATCATTTTACCTCCATTCATCGTAAAAGTACCTCCATATTTTGGTATAAATATTATGTATATTACTGTATAAAAATGATGGGCTTTCAACGAAATAAATTCCACTGCTTCCGTCAACAAGCTAATAATATTCGTAGAAATATTCGACGTTTTGTATCAAATACGACAATCTCATAGAAACTTTCAGCATCCCATTTACACTCAATTCAAGTTAGATTCCACATTCTTCAGCCCACCATAGAAGTCTGAATGCCCCTTCAATCAACATCCATTTCTTCCTCATCCTCACTGTCACTCTCATCTTCCCCTGAATCCTCTTCCGACCCCGAAGAATCAGAGTCCAACCACACTTGATCGGAGACATCGTCTTCAATGATTTTCTGCCACTCCTCCAACTTATGAAGATCTACAAAAATGAAGAAACCAATGACAATTGGGACAAAGACCTCATGAGGTTCACTGACCAATTACTCACCTAAACAGTAAAAATCCTTCAAAGTATACTGTCTATCTCCATTCTCGAACATGCCTCCATAAAGATACAGTACATTGTTCTTCACAACTAGTCCTGGATTGATCCTTGGAGAGGGTGTGAAGACGTCAGGCTTGCCCTCACTACCCGCCTGAGTGGAGGCAACTGGTGCGGGGCCAACAGTGACAGTAAAGACTCCATCATCCATTGTAGTTACAGCTGGAGCCGGATCCACCACTTCCATCCCCTTCTCCTCCTCATCCTCATCATCTTCAGTGTCATCCTGTTTTCGTCTCCTCCTCTTGTCCCTCGAATCTCTCTTCCCACTCAAATGGACAGATCTCCACTGGTGTTTATCGACATCGAGGGCCACCAGATCATTGAAAAACGTTCCCTTGAGTTCCTCATCATCCTCCTCCTCATCGTACACTCCCCCGAACATATAAGCAAGAGGAGGTTGTGCCAGGATAGCAGAAGCACTGCACCTCGGAGATATGCTTATACCAGTCTGCTTGACAACAACGGACTTCCACTTGCGGCCACTCTGATCATGTTTGTCTGGACCCAAAAGATACATATCCGTGTGCACCTGACCCCTGTCCACATCTTTCTTGACTCTCTCTTTGCTGTATCCTCCATAGACAAGAATTCTATTATCACCCGTTGGAAGGACAATACAGCCAGACCTGGGTGGAAGTATCGATCCACTCAAGTCGATTTTATTCCACTTGTAGTCCCCCAAGTCGAAGATGAAGAGGTCATTGTAGTATTTGAAGTCTCGCAAGTTATCGTGAAACCCTCCGAAGACAATCAGCTGTTTCTTCCCATAGACCATTCGATGTCCACTCCTCGAGGATGGCCCTCCAGGCGCCTGGATCTTCTCCCACTTCTTGTCGCCAATGTGGTAGACCCAGAGATCCTTGTAATGATAGAATTGAGACTCTGATGGACTCGAGAATTCCCCACCAAACACCCAGATCTCGCCTTTTCCATTCGGAGTTGCTACTGTCTGATGTCCACATCTCGGAGGTGGTGCTCCTGGTGCTTTCACTACTGTCCATGTTTTTTTAGTTATGTTGTAGAAGAACATGTCACCGTATACTGTTGTCTTCTGTCCATCGAAGAACTCGCCGCCCAGCATTATCAGTTCATCTTTGAAGGGGTGGGCTGTTAGTGTGAAATTCACTCGTCTCGAGGGCTGATCTATGACAACTTCAACGACTTTTTGCCGTTGGGCTTCCTCTTTCTCAATCTGGGCAACTACCTTTTCAATGTCATCCTGTGCAATTAAATTTTGATTTTCACATTGTTCGTACATAAACAAATGGAAGTAAACAATGAGTAAGACAAACTAACCTCACCAAGTGCCGCAAGTTCTTTTTTCTGTTTGGCATTCAATTTTTTCTCAGTCTTCAAGGCTGTCTTCACACTTCCACTGATCTTGTCCTTCTTCTTCCCCTTTTTACCCATTCTGAGAATAATGTCTCACGCCAAAAAACTGAATGATAATATTCGATAACTATTCAAGGCTCTCATGCCGCATGCAAGATTTATAAAAAATGCTCACGTGCACCTCCGCTTGACAGAATTCAATCTCATAGGCCAATTCCCCTCGAGAAGACTGCCATTTCTCTATTGGATGAAACGCCTCAGGTCTCCGATAATAGGCCACTTCCCCTGGCGCCAGGGATAGAATTACCGTTGAGGGGGGGATTCCGCCCCCTCTTCACAGGCCAATCGCCATGCACTCCAACATTCGTGACTGAAAACGTTCGGAATAGGGTGGAGTTCTCATTTCTAACGATTATCACTGTAAGCTGAAGACATAGTCATAAAAAGTAATCCCTCAGCATTTTATGTGACGATTAAATTCGATTAACCTTCACCATCATAATTTCATAAGGTCTGTCGTGAGTTCTACGATGGAGATATTTGGTAACATATCGGCGGCATTTTGGTCCCCTGACGTTTGGTTACCGCCGAATATAACGTGGGAAAACATTGCGCCAAATTCGGATAACAAATATGCGGATTATCGGCATCTCGTGTATCCACTACCAATGGCACTTGGACTTCTAGTCATCAGATACTGCTTGGAGAGGTGAGGAAATTATTGGTCAATTGGTTGAGCAATTGGGGTAATTTTTATCAATGCGGGTTTTGGGAGTTGGAAGTACAGTTGCTCGACCTTTTTCGAAAGGACTTGTAGGTTACATTGGTTGACCCGGTCAACGCCGCGTCAGAAAAATTTTGTTCAACGCATTGCATGATTGTAAGGTGAAAATGATTATGTACTTGATGAGAGATTTGGCAGGGTTAATTCTGATTTAGCAGCTTTTGTTCGTAACTTGAATTGAAATTGGATGAATTTAGGAATTGTTAGCATTCAGACGATTGGAGGAGAGTGTTGATTGGGAGCTCAGACTAGATTGATTGATTGAATGATTTTATTGATGTCCTAGAACATCCAGACTAGCTGAGAACATAGAGAACAGAATTGACTACATTAAAAAGAGTACATGGGAAAACATTGGAGTAATTTTTTCAATCAATTTTGCATGTTATTGAAGCCAAAAAAAATTTCAATTTACAGACGTGAACAAATAGAAGGTCAATCGTCTGAAATTATTCAATTTTTTTCTGTTGATTAACGAACAAGTGATAATGTCCTGAGGCTTCTGCCATTTGGTTTCGATAAAGCAACTAAAATTCCCTGAAATGCTTTTGGTACATGAAACAAGTGGTGGAGACTCTTTTAATGATGATTACTCCGCAGGTATTGCTTTGGTCCGTTTGGTAAGTCACTGGGTATTAAGCCAAGAACCAAGAAAGCACCACCAAATCCCTTACTAGAGAAGGCATACACTAAGCGAATAAAGCATAAACAGGTAACAGCACTGGCTAAGCAGCTCAATTGGACAGAGCGACAGGTGGAGAGGTGGCTGAGACTGCGGAAGTCCCAGGGCAAGCCATCGACCCTCACCAAATTTTGTGAAAATAGGTAAAACTCCGAGGAATACGAGCCTCTTTTCATTTGATTGAAAAGCCAAAGGCACACCAAATAATTTTTTGCCTGTTGTCATTCAGTTGGAGATGCATGTACTATACTCTCATATTCGTCTATGGCCTGTACGTCCTCTGGGACAAGCCATGGCTCTGGGACATCAAACACTGCTACTACAACTACCCCTATCACGCTGTCAGCAATGATGTTTGGTGGTACTACATGATCTCGATGTCGTTCTACTGGTCCCTCAGTATTTCTCAGTTCTTCGATGTCAAGAGAAAAGACTTTTGGCAGATGTTTATTCACCACAAAGCGACTATTCTGCTCATGTGCTTCTCGTGGGTGGGGAATTTGACTAAGATTGGATCATTAGTGCTGGTCCTCCATGATTGTGCTGATATTTTCTTAGAGGTACTTATTTATTCTCCTTTTTTTTTATGCCACTAACCAAGTTCTAATGAAGAAATTAAAGCCATAGCAATTGAAATAATAAAAAAACATGTGATTGATTCGAGTGAATCAAAAACACTTACGGAATGGCGGAGGATAAATTGAAATTAGGACAATCGGCCAAGTACACATTACTAGCTCATTCGTCAAGTAGACTTTACTTCTTGAACAGTTTTTTCGTTTTCCATTAAAAAAATAGCAAACTTAGTATAGAAGAATTATTGGAAGTAATTATTAATATTTTGTTTTATTTCAGGCTGCCAAAATGGCTAAATACGCTAGTTACCAAAAAGTTTGTGATACTCTATTTGCCGTTTTTACTATTTTGTGGCTTATAACTCGTATGGGTATTTACCCACTTTGGATTATCTACAGGTGAGACTCGTATGAATATTTGATATTTGAAAAAATAATGAATGAGTAATTTAATTAATTAAATTCCTCAGACTGTCTATTAATTCTTTTCAAAGGTGACTCACAATAGCATTTATATATTTTTGTTAATAAAAATCATTCGATTTCAGCACGTCCATAGCTGCCCCAAAAATCGTGCCAATGTTTCCAGCCTACTATATCTTCAATTCTTTGTTAATTCTTCTGTTCGTCCTCCATACAATTTGGACTCGATTGATCCTCAAGATTGCGTTCAACGCGCTCTACGCTGGCCAGGTGTGTTTTATCGTACTTGACATCGGTATCTTCCCAATGAGCAAGAGTATTATTTAAAAAAAAAAAAACGTTATCTCAAAATTCTTTGACGACCAGCAGATTCAAAGGTCACTCGAAAACTTGACGTCGATTTACAAGTTTCAGAGGTCAAAATTGTTTTATTCCTTTTCAACTGATATTATGAAAAAAAATTGAAAACCACATACCTAATGAGCTCTATCCAAATGTCATTCGCCAGTGTGTTAGTATTTTTTTAAACAATCCCCTAAATAAATAATTAAATTTACCTAAAAAGGGTAAATTATTTTCTAGGGCTGTAGACCTATTTCGCCTGGAATATTGAGATACACTTGTATAAAAAATATTTCTGCTTTATCAGGAGGCATCGAAATGCGATGGTATCATCATTGTATTTAATTACGAATCATTATTATGACTGTTTTTTTTTCCCAGATGGAAGGCGATTTGCGAAGTAACAGCAGTGAAGAGGTATCCGATGACTTTTCAAATGACCCACCTGCCAACAACTCCAACAACGCTAAACGACATCCTGAAAAGCAGGACTAACAGATGTATCTACTTCCCAATTCCTAGATATTAATGTCAATACAATTTCAAGAACAAATTTAAACATGATACGCGAGTGTATCAGCGGTACGAGTCCTTTTCAACGATAAAAATCATCATAATTTGATGAATGCAAGCAATATTTTGAATCAAGCTTGTGAGAGATTTTTTCTCACACTCGATTAAACCAAATATACAACTGTGGAATGAATGTGAGAGGAAAAGAAACAACAGCATAATTCTGATATTAAAAGTGAGGAGGTGAGAGCGTTGCCCACAATTTATAATAATTTCTGTTTGTATTTTAATTTCCTATCAGTGTAAATGACCTAAACGAGTATTAGGGCTTGTGCAGTGCTGCAAGAATGGTCTTATTTTTTTCCTGTGTAATTACCTTTTTTTTTTCGTGTGAGAGTGATAAGAGAATTTCAATAATGAATTTCAAGTTTAAAGACATGAAATTGAGAGATATCCTTCGTTACGTAATTAAAAGCCTCTTTTACCCAGTTTATATTCTCATCAGGGGTCACAGATAAAGAGAAAGGTGAAACTCTTTTTTTAGAAATCCAAATGAAATGGAATGAGAGTGTAAATAAAATAATTTATAGTGCTGTTGTTGTGGTTAAAATTGAAATAATGTTTCAGTGCCTAATGCAGTATATTTAAATTAATTATTCACATCGGCATGTTTCTATGGGACTACGATTACTGTTTATCTAATCGTAAATTATTCGGTGAATGTGAATTTTTGTCAATTATGGGAATTAATTTTCACGGGTTCATCTTTTTTTTTTTTTGAAACTCAGAGTTTTCCAATACTTTAGGAATTTCAAGCATTCTTATCTTTGTCACAGTGTATTTTTTTAGAATTGCCTCCGAGTTAAGACATTCCATGGTACTTCGAAATGTCCTCCGCAATGGGTTTATGTAAAGCCTTATTATTTTCATAATACGATAGAAATTAGTGTAATTTGTCTGATTAAAATGGGAAACGACAAGTGAGTGCTGCGCAGAGAGACAAATCATTCAATTGACCATGACAATGATGTTTGTTTTTTTCCAACGATAATGTACAGATTGGAAGTAGAACGAGATAATTACACAGTCTGAATTGGAAATGTCTGTCCCGAAATGATATACGATATGTTTACATGATAATTTGTATTGAACTCGTTAATCTTCGCACACCTGATCGAGAGAGAAATGAAACATGAGACCTATGAAACAAAAGTAATTATCTAACTAATAAGACCAAATAGTAAATGCCTTGCGTGACGGAGTTAACTAGACACTTTTCGAAGATCTGGACATGATGAATGAATTTAAAACGAAAAACAAACAAATAAAACAAAACAAAAATAGAAAATAACGAAAATTTAGCTTAAAACTCTGCACGTTTTTATTTTTCAGCATAAAACTTTCTATATCGATGTATAAATTCGTCCTTACTATAAAATAAATTTTGACCAATTAAATAGCAGATTTCAATCTCACAGCATTAAAACATCTTTTTTTTTTTCATAGGAAAGCACTTGTTCATTACAAAATACCTGAAGCAAATACAATTCGTTGGCATGTGATAAATATCGATAAAAACATTTAAATATAGAATGATAATTTATGAAAAATTGTAAATATGATTAAGTACTCAATTAAGCCGTTGGTCCCAGCTGAATATAAATGCAAAAATATTTATCGTTATTCCAGGTATAATTTGACAAGTATTCAATTGTATAATTTGAAGTAACTACCAGAATATAATCTCTCATTCACCGCATCTGGTATTTATGGATAACTGTCATCTATAATTGCGTTGTAATGACCGTTTTCATCGTTACAGTCTTGGTTTTTGCTTGGGACGGATCAGCCACTAGCCATGGACTGATGTCCGAGGCAGTAGTGCAAGCCTCCTAGGGACAAACAATTTATTTTTAGTAAATATTGACATGTATTTTCAGGGGTAATCACTGCCTCCATTGAGGACAGGTCGTACCAGTTCTTTCAAGTACCAGAAGTAATTGAAAAATTCGCTCGATTTTTTAATCAATTTCTTTTTCACGTGAAAAAAAAAAAACAATGAAAATTTGTGAATTAATAGCAGAAACTGAATAATTCCAAACGATTCAATTCTGATGAATATTGATGAAATTTTCATTGAAAAATACTAAAAATTGTAGGACTACAAATTAAAAAATCGAACCTCGGGGTATGAAAGACCCTATAGTACTGAAGTAGTTTCATGTAATAGTTTAAAAAAAGACAAGTAACAGATGATGATGCGCTAACTCAAAATTGCTTGAAAAATGCATGCAAGCATGTGATCATAAATGATGAATCATTTACCGAGCGTGTGAACGTAGTTACTGTGGATGAATTCGGCGAAGGCACTTCCTCAGGTTTAGTCGTAGCAATTTCCACTTTTTCCTCATTCTCTGAAATTTTTTCGAGTACCGGTTGAATCTCATTGAATGGATTCAAAAGCCCCAGGAAGGGATTGGAGTCGATGAATGGATTTGTATTTTTAGTCTCAGTGGTCTCCTCAATCTGCACCTCCTTCACCTCCTCAACAGACGTTGTCACTGTATCAGCACAATTGTCGGTATTGAATGGATTGAAGGGATTCTGTGACTGATTGACAACTTTGGCACTGAATGGCGTTGTTTTCTGAGCAATTTGACCCCAACTGTCCAGCGAAAAGTGAGTCACGGTGACTGCGTCGTCGGCCGGGGGAGTACTGCTTAATGGGGCTGTTCCACTGACGTTTAGGGTGAGCTTGTCTCCTCCCTTCCAGCAAAAAGCGAATAAGCATGATGTTTTTGAAAGCTAGCGAATTACGTGTTGTTTTTAGAGTAAAGCAGTAATAGCAATGAGTTCAATTTCATGACTTGGATGTACTCCTACTCCACGATCTTCGATTTTCAATAAAAAAAATATCTCGAAATACGTACACTCAATTTTTATAAACAATGAAAGACCGGCAAGTTTATCGCCCGACATTTCTGCAATAGGTTTCTGTATCCGCTACGACTCAAATTGAAATCAACAAACACATCAACAACTAGCAAATCACAATATGCAGGACAAAACAACATTAATACTAAAATAGAAACAGAACATAATCCAAAAGAAAACTCACCACAGAGACAATAGTGGCAGCGTCAGGATGCTGACTCTTGCCCCCACTGTTGCTCTCAGTTGACATGATGGACACACGATTGGAGTTCTTCTCGCTCTCGAGTGCCTTTGCCTTGAGAATATTGCACTTGAGTGACTCAGGTGGTATCGGTGATCGTGCAGAAAGCAAAAGTGTCCCACCCACTTGATTATTAGGTAATGACTGTGGTGGTGAACTAGAGGTGCTCTCCACAATCAAACTAGTCTTCATGATCTCTGCCTCCTTTTCACTACTCGGCGCAGTCGTTTGGTTCTTGAGCTCAAGTGTCTGTGGCTCTTTGGCCAGGGACTTGAGAATTGAATCAACAAGTGGTGACGAGGCGGATGTGCCCACAGCACTGGCAACGGTTCCGGTAATCTCTTGAACATTGGCAGTGACACTGGTAGCGACACTGGAAGCCTCAGACTCCGTCTTACTTGGCTGCCTCTGGAGGGACTCACACTCGACACTAGCTGCCTGGGGTTCCGCATGCTGAATCCTCTCCCTTTGTCGCTCTCTCAATACATGACTCTGCCTCCTTGCATACCTCTGACTTGGTCGCCTCTCAAACTGAACAGTTCGCCTCGCTCGATTCAACTGAGTCGTCTGGAACTCGGTTTTGCCACTGTACCGAAATCTCGAGCCCATTCTGAAGAAATTCTGCCGGCTACTTGCACCTTTCACTGGTGCTCTCAGTCTGAAGAAGGCGTGATGCTCAACAGCACATTTCCAGAGATGCTTGCAGGCCTTTTCATTCGTCAAACGGAAGACAAAAGTGTGCTCCTGCTCGCCGCGACCCTCGTCATCCTCCTCGACGACCACTAGAGTTAGTTTCTTCTTCTTGAAGTCCAGGCGACCGATCTTCGGCCAGAAAAAGAGGCCAATTTTCTGGTTGCCCTCGAATACTAGGATCCCAGTGGGCGTGAGGCCCAACGAGTACTCGCAGGCGTCCTTACCGAGGACTGTGTGCATGTCGACGCCGTACATGTCCAGCCATTTGGCTTTCCCCAGGTATGAGGACTCGGCTTGCGCTGGAGATAGGCCTTTGCAGTTCTTATATTCCTCCAGTATCTCCAGCTCCATCTCCTCGGTCTGACCTGGCACGAAACGAAATTCTGAGACTGTCGCCGCTGTGTGAATCGCTGGGTCGTAGTCACCCAGTTCAGACTGGAGGGCCAGAGCTGCTAGCTGAATTACTACGTTCGTGGGACAGTGCAGGCGACCGTCCAGCAGGTCTTGCTTTAGCTGGAGGAAGAATTGGTAGCGGGTTAACTCCTCGCGGAGGGTGTTCGGCTCGGAGGAGTAGAATTTCACTTTCAGTCGCAGGGTGTAGGGGGGACCTATTTTTATCTGCTTCTTTATGGGCTTCGTGGGGTCCAGCCAGTGCTGAACATTATTGCTGTCTGTGTACTGGAGACCGAAGTAATCTTTTTCGATCAGGTCCAGGGAGTAGAAGACTTGCTCGTACAAGTCACTGGCCAGGGCTTTTTTCTGAAATTTCAGAGTTTATTTCACGCTAGGAGATGTCTTGCAATTAAAATCATAATATTTCATAACCAATTGAAGGGACCAATTGGAATTATTAGAAAGATGGAGTTACATGTGAGTAGAAATATAAATAAATGGAATTGGTTTATGAATTTGATTGGTCTCCACGAGAGAAAATCTCAGGGAAATGTCTTAACAGGGGAAAAAGATAAGAACAATTCTATGGAAAGTCTGTATTAATTCTTCAGAAGTCTCTGTAAACTTCTTAAACAATGTCATCAAGCCATACTTCCACTGTGCCTAATCTTATCGAAATCCCATTAAAATCCCACTTTTGTAATTCGGCTCTCTCGAGAAATCAATTTTAAACTCATAAAAATCCTTCAGAGCGGTGAATAAATTGGCAAACATTGAACATACCGATAACTCGATAGGCAAATCCGTACCATCCAGCAGTATGACTTGGCACTGTATAATATTTTTATTACTCAGCAATCTCTGATTTTTAATCTGTGGGGATGCTGTCTGTCCCGCACTCCTGACCCTCCGTTTCGACAGGAATCTCAACATCTTGCTAACCCCGAGCAATCTCTCCCCTCAAATACTCTCCAAAGATTTCAATCTAATGAAAACATTGAAGACAACCGTACACGAAAACATCTCTACTAATAAACTACATTTGATATTTTCACTGCTAGCTCATCAGTGGGTACGGCATTGATGAAACGTCAGACGGCACTCTTGAGCACATAATTACGGCAAGAATAATTGTATTGAGCAATGTACTGTGATCCACCAGACAATGGCAACTGAATTATCACTCTTGTTGATATTCCAGACAAGTGAAAACTACAAAACAATACAAAAAAAAAATATTAAAAAAAACTGTCTATCTTGTTAGCAACACAGTGTACAACAAAACGAGGGTAGGCGTCACATTTCCAGGTTGCCGACACCTGGCGGCAGGTGCTCGAATCCCTACGAGGCCTGCATAGGTGTGGCTGGTGTGGCTTCCCCCTTGAAATCCTCTCCAAAGACTCCCCACCCGGCACTCCGACCTAAAAATAGTCATTATTATCTAGGGTTCCATGATAAGCAATGGTATAAATGAATTTTTATCTCTTCCGACAACCGGCGAACACTTGCTGGTCACATTTAACAGCATATTTTGCCACCAGGTTCGATAATCCACGGTTTTCGGGCCTAGTGAAAAAACATTTGTTTTTCATTGCAATTCGTGGAGTAGAGACGTCTTAGGGACGTCTAGTCTGCCTAAAAAGTTACTTTTACGTAGAAGATAATGAAAATAAAATTTTCCGGGCATATGACAAAAAAATACTCGATAATCACAATCGCGGGAACATACTTTGTTAACTTTATAATGAAAATTAATGGTTGGACTAAATGTCAATCGATTGTATTTATAATGACGTTGTCCGTCCGGGAAACTCTGTTTTACAGCTGGAATGACACAAATAAATTTAAATCACCTTCGGAAAAACTGTTACCACTTATCACCAACGACAGCTTGATCCCTCCGTGCGTCAGCCAATCCCAGACGAGATGCGGCAAAGAGTCCATACGATTGGGTGAAACTTGACGCCGAGGAAAACAAGAGGGTGACAGAGGGGAAAAAACGAGAGAGATAAAGGAAGAGTCGAACGGAATGGAGTCTAGAGTCCATGTGACCGTACTCTCAAGTATGACATCTTTTTTGTTGTCCCAATTTTTTTAACAATGTCATTGGATATTTTGATTCCCTCGGACGTTTTATATCGCGCCCAGTGGAATTGATGACACTTATATATTGATTTAACCAAGTTTTCCAATGACTCTACGGGCTTAGAGGAATTATTCTTCGGTGGATTAAGGCTTTCTTTTGGGATCACGTAAGTTAATTGTGACACATTGGCCACTGATGATGGTCATTGTTGATGATTGGGCGGTAGTGGGTGGTGATGAGGTGGAGGTGATGGATTTTTCAAGGGATTATTCGGATCTTTCAGGATTATGGCACTGAGAGAGTTGGTAGAGGGGGATTGTGGGAGTCTAGGCCCACTGACGGGCTTTGCCTCACACCTGGTACAGGACAGGGGCTTCAGGGAAGAGGGCATTGGTCAGGCTAGGGAGGTACCGTTGGAGAGGGCCACCGCTGATCAATTGGTCGATGAGTTCCTCGAGGGCAGGGGCAATGCACATCCTGGTACCTTTCGAATGACTAATATATTGCAACAGGTACAGGAGATTGATCATGGCATTCAGCATCCTTTACCGCCGCCTTCCATTTTCAAGGAACAGGACTCGGAGTGGGCTAGTCAGTTTCTCAACGCGCGAACTGAATTTTTTGTAAGATTATAATCACTTCTGGTTAGCGTAAGAGAACTGAGGTATATTCCTTCCAAAATGTGATAATTTTGGAAAATTTGGAAAATCTACTCTTCATTTTTTTAGACCACAAATGCTGATCAAATCTGGTCCGAGAACGCTCGCCCGAGTCTTCCACCGCCAGAGTCCAACGAACTAGGTCTGGGAGTTCAATGGGCTGAGGATTACTTTGAGCATACATTGGAGTCCTCGAATAAAGAAGAGGACAAATTGAAATCTCTGGACGACGCAACCACTGAAAATCCAAACATTGCATACTCAAAATTTATGAAGTTTATGCATCAGGAAGGTGACATCGCAAATGAAATAACCGAGCACAATTCAGCACGTGCTTTAAACTCAAAATGGTCACAGGAATTTGCAGAGCAGAAGGAAGAGGCTGAGAAGTCCTTGGGTAATCCAGATGGGGTTCTCAATAAAGTTGAGGAGGAGCTAGCAGTGGCTGGAAGTTGGGCCAACGAATTTCTCGAAAGTGCTGGCAATGTAGGTCGGTAAAAACTCAAGAGTGTCCATTTAACTTCTCCCCTACAGTATCACTAACACTCACATTATCTCCAGCAGGATCAGACACATACGAGTCCTCCTTCTGGTCAAAGTTCGAGGGCGAATGGGACAAAGCATCAAAGAATCACATAGCAGATGCCCACCCCTGGTTATCGGACTACGAGAGCTACTACGATCCCTTCAAAGACTACAAATTCAAAGAGGAGAATCCAATGAAGAATATTCCTGATGCTCTTGAGCAGGGCAAGAGTCGATTGGATGCAGGTGATTTGCCCAGTGCTGTTTTGTGTTTCGAAGCAGCTGTTCAGCAGAACGAGGAGAATCCGGAGGCCTGGTTCCTCCTGGGAAAGACACAAGCTGAGAATGAGCAGGATCCACTGGCTATTGCAGCCCTCAAAAAATCCCTAACATTGGATACTTCGAATGCCAGTGCGCTGATGACTCTGGCAGTGTCTTACACGAATGAATCCTATCAGAATCAGGCTTGTCTAACACTGAAGGAGTGGCTCCTGAAGAATGACAAGTACAATCACCTTTTGGTGAGGCGAAATAGCACAGAGAACTCGTCGAAGTTGTCAGTTTCAACGATTTTATTCGACGATGTTCACAACGAGGTCAAGGACTTGTTCATACAAGCTGCAAGGATGAACCCAACCGAGGGAATTGATGCCGACGTCCAGAGTGGTCTAGGTGTTCTCTTCAATCTGTCAAGTGAGTATGATAAAGCTGCTGATTGCTTCAGGGCTGCCCTCCAGGTTAAACCCGACGACTCGAGACTCTGGAACAGATTGGGAGCCACTCTCGCCAATGGACAGAGGTCTGAGGAAGCCGTTAATGCTTACTCTAGGGCCCTCGAGCTGTCCCCTGGTTTCATCAGGGCCAGATACAATCTGGGGATTTCCTGCATCAACTTGGGGGCTTACAAGGAAGCTGCTGAACATCTTTTGACAGCTCTCAATCAACAGGCTGCTGGGAGAGGAGTCCAGGAGGGAAATAATGCACCACATGCTATGTCCGAAACTATTTGGTCGACTCTGAGGCTCGTTGTGTCACTCATGCACAAGTATCATCTCACTGAAGCTGTGGAGAAATGGTGAGAGCTTTACTTCGGAAATTGAGACATTTACAATATTTTTTTATAACCTCTAACACACAAGACATTTACCAACGACACTTGAGCAATAATTCTCTCTAATTTCAGGAATCTGGCAAAATTGAACGAGGAATTCGAAATATCCTGAAGCTAATAATAATCTTTCTGCTACAGATAGCCCAACTAAAATGGATTGTTCCCCTCAATTGTTATGAATACAGCTAATAAAACAAAATTATTTGTAAAATGTGAAATTTTTGTATGTCCTACCATCAAACCCCGCGAAATACCCTTCCCACCGCTTTCCTCATGAGAACAATCCAAATCCCTGCAAAAAAAAATGCACAACCGTGAAAAAAAGCCTTCCAACGCCCATTGGAAACAACCCAGTGGGTATTCGGCAGCAGCCATATTGGCTTGGCTATGACTGTCGTGTCAGAGTGATAGTTGACCGTGAACGTAAAAAAGTGTGGTAGTTTATTTATTTTTATTTTGTTGGGTGTTAATAAACAAACTCCCCTGTATGTGTCATTGCTGAATAAACCACTTGGTACATAAAAATGGAAGAGACTAAGATAATATATCACATTGACGATGAGGAAACGCCTTATTTAGTTAAGCTCACAATATCACCGGAGCGTGTGACACTCGCTGACTTTAAAAATGTATTAAATCGTCCGAATTACAAGTTCTTCTTCAAGTCAATGGACGATGACTTTGGGTAAGTCAATGATGAATAGAGCATGGCGATAATGTACCAATTAAAAAATCATCAAAACCTGTCGATTAATTCACCCATCATTGAGAAGAAATCGAATGCTTGGCTGCATGGTACAGGCTGACATGGAACAAATGACAATTCATGGTGGTACTCCTTGTCCTGTCGGCCTTCTTATTCCACCCCCCAATGAGCCACCCCCCTCCCCCTCGAGTTTTTCATCCTCTCGAGAAGTCTCAGCATCCTCCAATTGATCTCATCCACATGCCTCAAACCAGACCAGAACAGAGCAGATTAATGTTTTTTTTTTTTTTTTTGTTAACGTAAAAAGGCAGATGAGTACACATAGGTCATTCACCCCCCTCTGTCACTCGTGTTTATTGTATTTAATCGCAAATCTCCACCCTCTTCCATCATATTACAGTAATTAACCAGCATGAGAGTGTGACAATGTTTAATTAATCGAGTGAATTTATTTTAATGAAAAACGAAAAAAACACAGTGTTGTCAAGGAAGAGATAATCGACGACGATGCACACCTCCCGTGCTTCAATGGACGTGTTGTCTCTTGGGTATGTCTATTTACATTATTATGATTATTATGTCAATGAGAGTCCTTTGAAAATGATGTTACAAACAATTCTTTTCATACTTAATATCAAAAGGCCCACAAAAGCCCCTTTTTCTTCACTTCCACCTTGTTTTTAATTACTTTAATTACTTGCATTATTTTTCTTTTTTAATTATGCCAACGACCCATACAATTAAAGGGAGAACGAGTAAACAAAGGGGTTGGAGGTTGAATGAGGGGGCAGTGTGTTTGTGTTTTTATGAAAATTATAATCGACTTTTACCCGAAAATTGTGGAGGGGAAAAAAAAAAAAGAGAATATTTTCACCACCAGAAACTTCCGGCTGTAGTCGTGCCAGAAGAAAATATAAAAAGGATACAACACTTTGTTCGTTCATTTTCTTTTTCCTCAACTCACACCCTTCTCCTTCATAAACACACACATAAATACGCCGGGTGAAGATGGATGAATTTGTGGGTTTACTCTGTGTATGGGTTTAAACGTGGGAGGAGTGGGTGTTATATTCGAGTGTACGTGTGTCTCTATCCCTCTCCTCCCACAATTCCTCACTCCCACACCCATAACTCAACCAGTCATAGGTCCCCCCCATCAGACGAATTCACCAATCTGATGAATGGGGCTAGAAAAAAAAGCCTCGATCACTCAACGCAGATCAGTTTTTTTTTTCTCCCTCAATCAATATTCAATTACAGTTTGGAAAATATTGGGAGGAATTCCCCCCTTTTGAATGAGAAGGAGGTGCGACTGACAGATCGACTGGCAGTCACTATGAAATAATAATAAGATTTTTTTTTAATTGATGGAACCGGTGAACTGTGAACAACACCGGTCTCTCGCACTTTTCAAGGGCTTTCCGGGGGATTTTAATTGTTGGGTGGAAGGAGATGTTGTCAAAGAGAGTGAAAATAGAGTATTCTATATATTTTTTTTTGTAAAACTGTTTTTTTTGACGTGGTTTTGTATGACATCCCACGCGTGATTAGGATTGACAGGCTTTTGTGGATCTTTTGAGAATTCTTTGCGCGTGCAGCGATTCATGGGGGGTTTGAGGAAAATGTTCAAAGGACTTTTGGGGGTGGAGTGTTGTCCAGTTCTCGAACAAATGAGATTTGCAGAAGACGAGTCATTGAAGCAATGGAATTTGTATTTGTATAATTGAACAGTTGCACATTCTGTTTTATTTTGAGGGAAAGAGACATTTCATTCAATAAATTTATAAGCCATTGAGAAAACGACGTTCTCGCGACCTTGAGGAATGCAAAATTTATTAGATTACGTCGTAAATTACCGAAAATTGTAGCTTTTCGTGGTAGCCAGTTACTTACATTCCCTGGAATCTACAAATTTAACATTCTCTCATGCAAAACCCATTTCCTGTGGTCTGGAAATTCACTGAACTTGCCGCGGAGAAGTCGGGGAATATTCTTGTATTCCCTCAGTGGATTTTGCTGGGGACGCCTCCCCTGAATTAACGATTTGTGCGCAAAAAAAAAAGACCAACAGATCGTGCGACTCGAGTACTGGACGATTCACTCTGATTGGGGAGATTGTTGATGATTGATTAAAAATGCTCTTTGGGCTTTAGCTGGTATCAGCTGAAGGTAGCAATGTTTCGGACGGTGCGTCCCAATGCACGGACTCAGTGGCCCACAGTGAGGCCAAACACGACAGGGTAGATCATGTGCCACCGGGTATCACGAGTCGTGGCCCACCGGCACTGTCGCACGACGATACACTGACTGAAACTGAAAGTATTATAAGCAGCAGACAGGGTCATCATTTGCACAAAAATTCCAAGCATCACTCGGATAAATATGAAAAATATAATAAGTACAATGGTACGAATTTTTCACATTCAATGCATCTCTTGAGGATATCCAAGTACTTTGTCTATTTTTTTAATCTTCCTATGGATTTAAGAATATTTATCCAACATTATAAATATCTGACAAACAAATTATGAAATCTGAGAGTGGTTCTGCCATTCTACGATCTACTTTATTTAATAATAATTTAATGAACAATATAAAAATGATAATACTATAATAATATCACAAAAAATAATATTAATTAATTATTTATCTATTATTAGGAAAGCTTCATTGTTGTTATAATTGTTGTGACAATTTTTTGGTGGTTAAAAAAAAATTACATTGTAGAATTTTGCAAAAAGTTAATTTTATGCTGTAAAAAAATATGTTTGAAAAAGTTTAAAAGATTTATATAACTTGCGTATACGAGTGTAATCGGAGATAAAAATGAACTCCTGAAGAATTCACTTAAAATAAGCCAAAGTCCATAGGCCGCTGTGAAAAGTCCTCGGATATCCTCAGACTTGTTCAATAAGCAATAAATTATATTGAGTACGTCGGGGGTATAAGTAATATCTTTTGCCTCCAGGACTGCGCATTAACGGCCACTCGAAGCACCGTTCTGGCCACGGCTACGAGACTGCCTCAATCCTATCCTCCGATTTGGAGACAACGACTTTTTTGGAGTCCGATGACGATGCCAGCAGTCGTATAACATCAACAACTGGTCGACACACAAACATGAGTAGTACGATCGAACGTGCCACCCTAGGTGCATTACACTCATATCACAAACCGAATCCACTCCCCTCATTTGAGTATAAACTCCTGAATTCCGTAGGGAATTCATGAATCGTAAAAGAAGACATTTCATTTCCAACAATTGTTCAGATTTATAGAGAGAACTGCAATCGAAGAAAAAAAAAACTGCTTTTGCCAGCAGTTTTTTTTACTCCATACAAGGAAGTATTCATCTGTTTAATTTTTTAAATCCTGAAATCGCCTGATCGGTAATTTTGTTCTCACATTTACGTTATCATTTCGTGTGGACGGATTATCAATTAACAACGTTCGAACGAAATTATTTATCAAAATATTTTCCAAAAGAAAATTGAATATTTCTCGTATCGAGGACATTTTCTTCGATTGATTAGTTTTTCCTGTCGTTGCCATATGAAGCGGGGTTTGTTTGTTTCCGGAGAAATCTCAAGCAAAAGAAGTCTTTGACGCTTCAACAATTTTTGTTGATTTGTCTCCCTGAACATAATCGATCATTTTCGTTAACATTTTACCACTGAACATCAGAATCCATCGATGTCCCCAGAATTCTTACGACTTTAATTATCTGAATGACAGATCGTCGCCGACCGCAGAGACGACGACGCCACAGATTACCTCCAATGTCACGTACATCATCATTCAGCAGTATCACAGACAGTACAATGTCCCTAAACATAATAACAG
Organism: Psyttalia concolor; assembly: GCA_030522845.1. Lineage (NCBI taxonomy): Eukaryota > Metazoa > Arthropoda > Insecta > Hymenoptera > Braconidae > Psyttalia > Psyttalia concolor. The sequence continues at coordinate 26,186 of JAPYZM010000136.1, forward strand.
TATCATTGAACATGGATACTGTCAATTTTCTCGGGATTAGTATTGTGGGACAGAGCAATAGCGGTGGGGACGGTGGTATATACGTTGGCTCCATTATGAAGGGGTAAGCAAACAGAGAAAATAAAAATGAGAGCTGCTGGAGAATCGAGGAAAATCGATAGAAAAATTCTCTCTCCTCACGAGAATGTACAATTTACTCGGTCTCTTTGATTTACAGGGGCGCGGTGGCTCTCGATGGCAGGATAGAACCCGGCGACATGATTCTCCAGGTGAACGACATTAATTTTGAGAATATGTCGAATGACGAGGCAGTCAGGGTATTACGGGAAGTAGTTCAGAAGCCAGGGTAGGTTGAGTTTGTGTCTTTCGTAATGTCAGCTGAATTTTGGCTTGCAATAAAAAATCATTTCATTTATTTTCCACTAAAATCTATAAATATACAAGTGAATGAAACCATTCATCATCTGAATTTGTAATTAATTAATTGAGCAATCAGTACAATCATTTTTCTATTTTAACTGAATTAATGATTAATTTAATAATGAAAAACTGTTGACTGATATTGCTGACAGGCAATTGATTAAAAATTATACTATTTGGAATTGATAAATGGCCTGATGTTCGTTTCTAACGTTGACTTCAGCTGCTGTGGATCTATCAAAGGCTAACAACCTGATTTTATTGCAGACCTATCAAATTAGTAGTAGCCAAGTGTTGGGATCCAAATCCAAAGGGTTATTTCACCATTCCACGTACGGAACCAGTGCGCCCAATCGATCCGGGGGCATGGGTGGCTCATACAGCTGCTATTCGTGGAGAGGGCTTTCCTCCACGTCCACCCAGTGCCACCACCCTCACATCCACATCCAGCAGTCTTGCCAGTACACTTCCGGATACAGAACGTAAGGAATTTTCTTTGGGTAAATTGAATTTTTTATTACATCTTTCGAGATCATTCAGTAGTTCTTCAAGTTTCCCAATTGTTGAAAATAAATCATTGATTTATAAGAGAGTGAGGGCCAGTCGAATCATGTGGTGTGGAATATCTCATGTACCTCTTTCATTAACTACTTCAGTGACTCAACAGTGACGCGATCGAGTAGATAAAGTAGTTTTGTAGATAAAAAAACATTAATGGAACAGGAAACCACTATTGGCGAATTTTGTTTGCTGAACAAGCCCATAGACTCCCCGCGATTTGATCAACTGCTAAAACCACGTAAAGAAAGATTGTAGTGTACTCTATTGTCCCCAGGTCCCCTGGAAGAATTACGCCTGAGTATCAATACAGACATGCCGACGATAGTCCGAGCAATGGCACGACCTGACTCTGGACTGGAGATTAGAGATCGTATGTGGCTGAAAATAACAATTCCAAATGCATTTATCGGTGCAGACGTCGTCGACTGGTTGAATACCCATGTTGAGGGTTTTATCGATCGTCGTGATGCACGAAAGTATGCGTCGCTGATGCTGAAAGCCGGCTTCATCAGGCACACTGTTAATAAGATAACATTTTCGGAACAATGCTATTACATTTTTGGGGATCTCTGCTCGACAATGGCCAATATGAAATTGGATAGCGATACTGTTGCACCATTACCACCACCAGGATGGGATGTGATGTATTCAGGACCCTATGCCCCACACTCAGCCGCTGGCTACAGCCCGATGCCATTCAATTTCACTAATGAACCAACAGTCTATGGATATCATCGTGAAGAAAGTGTTCACAGTGAGTCAGGTAATTTTTATTTTTTCATCACTGGGGGATTCCTTTTTTTTTCTCACTCTCGATTGATTCATTCCACTGAAGTATGTGGAAAAAAAAACAAGATAATCGAGGTAATTGGATAATTAATATCTCGTGGAGCTAATTTATGGCGTCTGACGTGAGGATTTTTATTTTTCATTTCACAAGTGTTTCCGGAAAAACCCGATCAGCATCAGTGGTGCGCCACAATGGGTCTTGAGCGAATATAAATTATCAGGAAAATCATCAATGATTTTTTTTATCTCTTTAATTCTCTGGTTTATGACTACACGTCAATGGGAATTGGTCGTTTGGCTTCATTAATAGTTTCATGTTTCGAAGAGTTGAGAGAAATTTAAAAGGAGTATCTTGGAGGTGTTTTTTTTCAATTGGTGAATTGGATATTTATACTTTTTTTTTTCTTTTCTGCATCTGATTTTCAAGGTGGAAGCAGTGCTGGCAGCGAACACATCTGCAAAGAGCCAATTCACGATTTGAAATCGTGTTCGTCAGCTTCGGAAACTGATTTACATATGCCACCAAATGTGCCCAGTAAGAATTCAGGGAATGGTAATGGATCAAATGGAAAAAGATCAAATGGCAGTCGTAGCCGATCAAGTGGTTCCGAGCAGTCTGTACAAACGGGAACTGGCTCTACTAATCAGCAGAATCAGCAAGATATATCCGGTAGTAGACAGTCATTTAGAATTGCGATGGGAAATCCATGTGAATTTTTTGTCGATGTTATGTAGATGTTTTTTTTTCTCATTTGGATTTTTTTTTCCTTTTGTAAATACTTTATTTTTTAATCATGAAGAATAGGAATGTCGATGTTTTCGGATTTTTGGTAGCATGAAGTATGTAGAGATGTTTCCAAAATTGGGTAGAGATTATTTTCACTGCTGTGGGGGATGTAAAGATGAGTCACTTTTTGTTTTCGGTTGGGGGAATTCTCACCTGAATCATGTGCAATTGAAATAGGAATAAGGATTGACTCATCTTCATTCCTCAGTCGACACTCGAGTTCTTATTTCTCGACGGACGAAATTGTAAATAGAGATATTTTCAACGATTGCCGAGGGACTTTTTTCATTCTCTTCGTAAATGGCGTATGGTTGATGCTTGACCCTATTCTCAACAACTATTTAATTTTTTTCTTTGGTCTAGAGAGCTGGATCTGCTGAGCCCAAGGCGACTATGGTATAGTGCACGTTAATGGGATGCATGCTTTGTAAACTTTTTTTCTTACATACGCTGTTAGAAAAGAAAATTGAATTCCGGAAATTTCAGTGGTTTAATTAAATAAAAAATTGAAATTCAAAATGTAAATTCAAAATTTTTTAATGCCAAGAAGACGAGAATTCGGCATATCTTGCAGTAAATTACGTTAAAATTTTCATATAATTACCTCAATTTATCTCGTTTTCTCAATTTTCAATCGATTATGAGTTAAAACTGTTCAAGAATTAAATCGAAAGTTTCAACCAGAAGTTCTAACAGTGTATTAAGAACCTAGCCGTAGGAAAATTTCATGTCAATCGATAATTCATATACTCGCACAATTTTCAAAATTTACTTTTTTAGTAGACTATGGGCATGACAACTGTCACACAACTGAATGGTTACGGATTATTTCACCGCATGAGCAGTCCAAATGTGTTTTTCTTTTGATATAAAAAAAAAAAAAGAACAAAACAAAATACATATTTACAAGATGTCGCCAATTAATGTAATCCATTGCTTGCATTTTAGGATTGTCTACGACAATGGGGCAGCTATTTCTTTAAAAAAACAAAAGTCTATAAAGCCAACGGGAGATTATTTCAAGTGAAAACGAATTTTATCACCTGCCTCCTGTTCCAAAAATACAGAAAAGAAAATAATAAAACGATTCATTTTTCTTTCCACTCGGCTACTACATATTTGAGCAGTCATAACGAGCTAATAGGTATAAGCATGTAATGCTTTACTGATAGAATCGTTAACGGGGTACGTAAGGCTAATTACTGTAGAGAATTATAATTATATAATACTCGTATATAGAGTCGACATTAGGAACGTGCCAAACGTGGTGTTTTATTATTCAAACTGCTGTATACAGAATGGCATACTTTTTAATGGAAATACATGAGGAATGAACGAGAATTATGTAAATATAAACGTAACGAAGAAATCAACAAAGAAACAAACAAACAAAAAAAATAACGCTCAAAATTAAAATGAAAAGAATGATAAAAAAAAAGTGCCATCAAAGAATTTTCGTATTCGACGCGAATAACACTGATTTTTTCTATGTCGCCTGGAAACAATTTTTATCGAATATTTATACAAAAAGTATTGACAAAAAATCAACAAAAAAAAAAACAGAAAAAATTGTGGGAGAAGCACCGACTGTTTCAGGATGTACTGACTGCGTCATTGTTATTCCGTTGGTTTTGTCTTTAATTACTATCAGTTGTCATCTGATATTTAATATTAAGTCGCTTCACAAGACGTTTTAATTGTTATATTAACAAAATAAACGAAGACTAATTTCTAGTTGATTACAACGTACAGTGAGTTTCAGTAAAAAACTACGAAATTAATTATGTGAGATTGTGAACATGCAAAACAAGGTATAAAGTGTAATCTTAGGTTCTAACTACATTTCGAGGTACACAGAGATTTTGCTATTATTGTAAGATATCGAAGAAGTTATTATTTCAATGTACAAAAATTGTTTTTCTCTTTTTTTTTTTACGAATTTCCATTTAGTAAAATGCATCGATGGTGTTAAGTAAACGAAAGATTAAGCGGAAAACGATGAATGCCCTGTAATGTCGTACAATACAATTTTTAGAAATTATTACTTGACAGAACAATGTGTTGGCCTTGAATTTCCTCGACCCGACTAGCAACCGTACCAGGAAAATTTTGACATTCTTCGGCGTTACCTTGGGCAGTGGAGCGCGGTAAGTGAATTTCCATTAAAATTTTCTCTTTCCGATTGAGTTATTCCATTAAGACACTACAAAAACATAATTTCCATCCATTTGTTGTCAGAATCCAGGAATTGCTCTTATCTATTGTCGATTATCATTACTATTATTGAGTGATTCTCGATCAGTCGGAAAATATGAGGAAAACAGGTGTCACTTGAGACACAAACTTTAACGTTTGTTTTGATATTTTTCTTCACGCAGACATCCAATCAGCTATCTTATCTCTCTAATTGAAATCAATAATGTGGAAAGAATTTTCTCCCCTGGACTGTATTATTCCATAAAGGAAAATTGTTTCAGATAAATTCGCGGGGGGTTTCCATCATTACCTTCCCGCAGCAAATAAAAATTAATTTCTGCTGGGGGTATTAATTATATTATTTAGCGCTTTAATGAAATGCAGTTAAAGTAGACACAATTCATTTTGCAAGCTTTGTCAATTGCGCAATTGTCAGATATCGAGGAAATTGTGATTTGAGTGTCGCAAAATGTTTTGTTTACAAAATTTCATTGAGCGAAACTCTTCGGTCGTCTCGAGGAAACGAAAGATCGAGCGGAAAACCATGATTGCCTTGTAAGGCTGTAAAATATAATCTTTAGAACTCATTACTTAATAAAAAAAAAAAACATGTTGGCCTTCATTTCCCGCGTTCGAACAGTCATTGATAGGGGGAAAATTTTCATATACTTTGGCATTGCCTTGGGTAGTAGAGTACGGCGAGGAAATTTCTATTGTGAATGGTATGTCAGAGTGAATGAATCACACATTTCTCTGCGATAATATCTGGTTATCGGTGAACTGTCGCGATTTTTGTGCTTTACATCTGGTCTCTGTGCCTGGCCGAGAGTCCGATAAAATGAATACGATAGTGCGAATTTATTCTGATACAGTTTCATTAGAATTATTCCCGAAAGAATGTCGCGCGGAAAATGCGTGAATTCAGAAATCGATATTTCCCACTGATTGATTATCGATCACTTGAAAATGTGGGGTGAGCATGCACCAGCTAATGAGCGAAGTCGATCATCTGATGGGGATCTTTTTTTCATCAAGACACTTGATCAACTGTCGTATCGCAATCGTTGAAATCTAATCAAATCGAACGATCAACAATCATTACGTGTCCCGGTTATTGTCCCTCCAACAACAATAAATTCAGCCAGTCATTGCATTCAATAATTCTCGACAATTATTTAACTTTATTTGACAGAAAACAATCGCTTTCGACAGTGAAACTGTCCGAGAGTCGTAAAAATACGCGAATTTATCGCGGGCGCGCCCCAGTAACTGAATCTATTATATTTCGTCAAGTATTGCTGAAGGCTCAGAGAATATTGAATTTGTCTAAAGCTGAGGGGAAAAAAATTATTTAAGCGGAAAGGACGATTTTATTTTACGGAATGACGCATGACGAGACGGGAAAATTTTATTCCGATCCTATTTTTATTTCGATTTGATTATTTTCCCGTAAACTACGCTTTTATTTTCATCGTAAAATAAAGTCCACCAGACGTCATCTTAGGCTTTCGCATTATGAGGAAAATTTCTTCTTATAAACTGAGTTAAAACCTCAGAAATAAATAAGCTAGTACATACATACAATGATCGGTTTCATTCCCATACTGTTAATTAATTTAAAGCAGGAGGTATTAGCCAAATAATTCCAGTTGAAAAATCTAATAATGTTATTCGCTCATTTTTTGCAGGTCTTCCGCAATTTAAAATTGCACGCAGCTATTGAGCTACTTAACTAGACATATTTTGATACATTTTCATCATGCCGTTCTACCAGAATGTTTCCCAGAGCATGCATCAGTTGTTAAACTGAGTTGAACGTCTGATTTGCAATTTACTCTCATCAAGACGTACGATCAACTGCCTTATCTCGTCACTTCAAATTAAGCTATCATATGGGACTTATTATCTCTTTAAAACTCGGTTATTGCACAGCGTTACTGCAGTGCGATAAACACGTGTAGACACATGTACAATCAATTACCCTTCGTGAATAATTGGATTTCAGTAATTAAGAATCGACGAAATGATAATTGTACTAGCAGTTGTAGTGCACAGAGAATTTTTTTGTAAAAATTAGAAAACTTGCAGTCAGCTTGTCGAAAAATTGAGAGCTCTTCCTCAATTTTTTTTTAGTGAGTAGAGGGATTTGCAACTGGGACAATTGAAATCCCACTTTCCCCCCATATTCGGCCAACTGTCCTATAAAATGACCAAAAAAATTATCAGTAAATTCACACGGCACAGGCAGATTTGTTGCCCAGTGTATCTCCTGTTAATAAACAATGTGAAGCCTTTGATTTGCAATTTGCCCTCCTAAAAATACTGAATCAACTGTCTTATCTCTCTAGTTGAAATCAAACATTCACCTAGAGTTCATTTTCCAAAGATGCTGATTAATTCTCAAGAGTGACGCTGCAACAAATGATGATTCGTGCTGGAGATGAAAAAATCTCGTGTAATGTGACTTAGAATAGCCTTAAAAGTAATTCTCCCACGAAAAGTGGTTCTCCCGACTTCCGATGAATGGAACGACTGAGGAAGAAGATAAAAAAAATGCGACCCAGTGAAAAGAAAAAAAACAAAACAACGATATCGTCTACCAGCTGCAAGACCGAGGAGTAACAAAGAGAAAGAACAGAGACGGAAAGTCAAGGGGGTAGAGACTGGTGTGTGGGTGGAGTTAACGTTGGCGTTTTAAAGGCATTTGGGTAATAATTCCTGAATTGTGTTGGGATACTGACATATCTCTCTTATCTTCTGTAGACGAAAGAGATTATCCCACAACTGCGTCATCCATTTTCGATTGAAAAAATTGATTGCCCTGAACAGCCCAATAAAAAGCCAAGTACATGGTACATACAGCAGACACGAGAGATACAGGATTATGCGAATGGCCATATAAGTTCACATGCAGAGAACACTGGCGGCCCTAACGATTCGTTTCAAAATGCTTATTTTTAGATTAATCGAAAGAATCGAGTTCCCATCTCTCGTATGGCTGTTTTAGTCAATTATTCGTGGGGCTTTGAGCCTCACAAATTATCATTATGTGAAGTCTAATTAAAAATAAATATTTTACAATTTTTTTCATTCAATCGGAGCTAGCTGCACTCGTGTCTTGTTCTCTGTGCCACTGTATCTAATATTCCTTCGCCTTGTCCTAAGTAAACATAAAAAAAAGACGTGTAATATGTAGACTCGTGTAATTGCAAAATCATTAGCGATTGTGACCATTAGAATAGCGATAAAAATCGTTACCCACACTTGTCTTATCCAGCATTGAACTCGTTCTCCCATGTCGTTGATAAACAATAGGAAAGATAACTCTCATTCTTCAAAAGTACGTCCATCAGAATTGGCTGCTCAGTGCCTTCCAAAATCTTCATTCGCATTGGCAATAGAGATCCTATCAGCCACCTCTTGACACCTATTATCAGGTAAATTTTGCGCACATGCTAATCCGGAAGGGAACAATGATAAACACTGGCATTCGACGGCAACAGGATCGCGGGCGAGGCGGAGAGGGGTTAGCGGGGGACGAGAGGGGGGAGGGGAGCGGCGCTTGAATTTGAAGATTGACGCTTTCATAATGCAAGGTTGCCTCGCAAAAGTGTGAATACCATTGCTGAAGGTCTCAATTCCTTTGGATAATAACGCGAGTTGTCACGAGCGCAGTCACGCGAACCTAACAAGCGCTGCGCAAATCAATTTTACCCGGTGGGCATTGACAATCAGACCGTCAATCTTTCAACAATCGTGTTGAACAATTTCAATGAATGGATCATCATCATCGCTCGATCGATCTTAAAAAAAACAAAATACCCCGGGCATTGTCATTTTTACATCATTCACTACAATTGCATTTTCAGTTGTTCACGTTTGCTTTATATTATTTATTTATCTTCGTTACGCCGTGAATAAATTGTTAACCATATGTGTCACGGTATTCACGATTGTAGTTGAGTTACTTGACTTTTCATTTCAGTGTTAGTGCTTCATATTATATATTTTTTGCTTCATTTTTTTTTGCTTTTGCACTTGGTTCGGGTGGGGATGAAAGGAAATTGAGAGTGTCTCTCGGCGGTTCTACCGTTTGGATACTGCCAAGAACTGCCTCTGGGACTGTATCTTTGAGTAAGATCTCATCAGTCGCATGCAGGTACTTGAAGGTTAAACAACTGGTGAACAACTAGAGTGAACTCGATTATACCACGAATGTACCATAAGTTTTGGTGTATTCAAGGTACATTAACAATATCAATTAACATTACTTTTGGTTTCATTAATTATCAAATTGTCTCGGCTAGTTACTAGTGGTGATCGATAGTCAATTTACAGATGTAGTTTTTTCCCCGTTCACACGAGGTACAAGGGATCGGTCTGCGCTTCTCGTGGTTCTTCGGACGCGTGAGGATTTAAATTTAAATATAGTACCAAAATAAAGGTGCAGTCAAAATTACCGCACGCATCTATTTACATTTGAAAAACTCGAGTTTCTATAATTACAACATTGCACTTAATCCCAGTTGTAACGAGGAATTTCTGATTGTTGCGACATGCCAAAAGCCCGAGTACTTTTTTTTTCAGTTTTATCTCATGCATTAGATGTGTCACTTTTATCACTTGGATCACGCTAGTACTCTATACCGAGTGGGGAAAAAAAAAAAATATCCAAAATGGGGAAAAAAAAATTCCACTCGTTAGCGCTCACTGATTGTCCGGTCTCGGTAATTTTCCTCTATTTATCTTGGTAATCATTGGCCAATTTGATTTTTTATTCCGTGCCATTTCCTCTTTTATCTCGCTTAATTGTTACGCACCAGGTCAAAAATGAAATTCTCGCTATTTAAAGATCGGCGCACGTGGCCAACGGCCCTCTGTGGGGGTTTAACTTTGGTCTTTATGTTGTGCTACAACCGTTTGATGTAATTAATTATCGGGGAAGAAAAATGCAATGATTGATTGACAATAATCAGAAATTATCGCCTGCAAGATTATCGGTTTTTTTATCGCAATCGATCGGATGAATTGTGACAAAATTATAGGAACAGTGTCTTAGGCTCCCAGTGATTGTCAGATAGAGAACTACTATTGGGTATTTTTATTAGTGTCATAGCCAAAGTCACAGTTATATCCGGTTGTTAAAATTGTCCTCTGATCAGCCGCTGAAAGCATCAGCCAATTAAGCGCACATTGATTACATAAATTGTGGAAGAAATCCAAATTTGTTTTTTTTTTCTTTTGCCGAAGTCTTATTTATTTGATTTTATTGGCTTTTCTTTTGGGCACGAGAACGGGGACCTTTCAAGTATTTGTTGCTATTCGTGGGGAGGGACAATCGGACGGAGGTATTTATGGGAATAGGTCTTTCTTGTGGGCGGCTTGTTATAGAGGAGTAAAAGGTGAGCACGTGATGAATTAGTGGGCTTGTCATCCTCGGGGTTCACTCGAATTGGCCAGAATGTGGAGCTCTTGGATTTTCCTAGACCCGACTTTTTACTGTCATCTCTTACTTGATTTTTTAGATGGAGTTGCAAGCGAATCCCACGACAGTTACCGGTGAGAAACACTCGAAACTGCCAGAGACTGCGTTCGAGGGATCGAAAATTAGTGTGTAAGTTCAATTGAATGATTGTTTATTCCAATTTCTGCAAAAAGATTATTTGAAGGGGCTCAATAGTCCGAATTGAACTGTACACTTTTATATTTTTTGTCGTCAATTTTGAACTTGGTTGAAAAAAATTCACTGATTAATTATTAATTCATTTTTATACTGAAATTTCATTGAATACCTAAGTCTCCGGAAAAAATAGATTTATTGCTGTGATTTTGTTGGGAACAAATCATATTTCAACTTGACATTAATCGTTTCTCTCCTGAAAATGATAAAAGCTTGCCGGAATTTTCTCACTGGAAATTCACCGAAATTTATTGACTTTTTTTTTCTTGGTCAGCAATGGCGATAACTATGGAGTATTTCGATCTAATGATCCTATTCTCGCAATTGCCGATCGCAGAACCAGCACAAGATCCCAACCGGATCACGTTACCGCAGATCACCCGACGTCGTAAGTAGCGATACAGAAAAATAAAAGTGAAGAGAACAAAAGAAATAAATAATGGAATTTTGAGAGCGATAAGTTGAAGTGGAGTAAGCAGATAAGCTGACACCTATTGAAAATTGTACTACACTGTAAATATCAATGACAATGTGAGTCATTGAAGGAGTTCCATTCGATAATACTGACTATAAGCATCGAACATGTTAATAATATTTTTTTGGAAAATTTAGAAATCAATATTAATGGTCAGCGCCATTCCAATCCCATTTCACAAGAAATTAATTATTTTCCCCAGACGTTTCTCGCTTCATCAATAAATAATGAGAACATGTTTTCTTACGTAAAATTGATTAAAAAAAAATATTAAACAGGCCCACAAATTACCACTGGATTATCAAAAATCGTTCACCCTGAGCAATGTCTTGTTCTCTAGCTATTAAATTAAATCTCTTACAATATTCAATTTGTCTGGGAAAGTCGGCTTGTTCCACTCGATTGCACAGACATTACATCTGCGAATGGCTGAGAGCGAAAAGAAAAAAACAAAATTATGAACTCGCAAAGTTTAATTCTCCCAAATGAAATGAAAATAATCAGACTAATTAACGAGTTAATCTTAGGTATTGCGAAACGATGATGCACTTGTTCAAAGGAAATGTTGGTTCAGGAATTTTTGCACTTGGTGATGCGTTTAAAAATGCCGGATTGTTGCTTGCACCACCGCTCACTATATTCCTTGGAATCATCTGTGTACATGCCCAGCATATGCTCGTACGTATGAACAAATAAAAATAGATAAGGGTGAGCATACATTGGCTCGTGTCGAAATGAATCAACGCTTATTGATCTAATCGTGAGCATCAACATGTATTGATCGGATTTAACGAGTGTCAATTGAGCAGTGGCAGACTAAAACTTTGAATTGATTAATAGATTCGTGCAGGGCCTAATGGAGAATACAAAGTTCGGAGGCATTCGTGAGAAATTTACCCGCTTAAATTGTCGTTCATGACTGCAGTGAGAGGAGAAAAAGATGTTCTCTCAACCGAGAATTGCTTGAGTTGAAAAAAATCGCAAATTAAAGATTACTTAATAATGAGAATTGCAATTTTGGTCGCTAAAGCCGATCTAGTCATTAAAAAAAATATTCTCTGGTAGTCATAATAAAAATAATAAGCGATTGTTCACGTGGGAATCTTTGCCATTTAAACCAAACAGGGTCTTTTTTTATCAGAATTTTTTAATCGCTTTAGTTTGGTTCAACTACGAATTAGTTGAGAACGTGTTTATTTTTCATCGACGAAGACGCAATCGGTTGATTGGCTGATTAAAGAATATTTTTGTTCATATTTGTTTGCAGGACGTGCTATATGAATATAATAAAAGGATTATGAAAACATTTGCTGACAAGTTCAACATCGAGTTATGGAAATTGCGTTGTTTTGATGGATTTAACTCTACGTAATGAATTATCGGAATGTGAGTTTCCTCAATTGTTGAAATTTATGCAATGTCAAAGAATTATTGCAAAGTTTTAGTCTTCTTCTGCTCGTCAACAAATTACGGAAATCATCGCTCTATTGGTCGCGCTATCAACATTCCATGCTATTCCGATAACAAACAATGTTGTATTTTTTTCAACCAGAATTCGATGGCACGAGGAATGTTGCAATAAATCAATTGCTGAAAAGTATAGTCGAAACAAGTCAAAATTTCAAAATATTCCTCCAAAGCTTGAATTAAAACATCATATTAAATATTAATCATTACTCACTATTAAATTATGCAAACAAATAGTAATTTATGTTTACATTTTTCTGTGCGTGTGCCATTACTTGAAAAAATATCAATAGTTTCAATATTACCAATTGATTGATAATTATCGTAGTTTAGTGATATTTACTATTCTCCCGCAACCAATTTTTGCCTCCCAAGCTTCAGCCGTCATTCCCATCTCCATCAATTGCCATTGTACAAAATTGTAAAATTAATTGTAAATAATTATCACCTCCAGCTTAATTGCAATGCCGAAGTGATGAAGCGTCTCGGGGATTCCGCAAAGCAAGAGGCAGTTGGTTATGCAGGCACCGTGGAAATGTGCTTCCAAATTGGTCCCCTCCGGTTGCGAAAGTATTCAGTATTAATGAGGTGAGCCAAAATGTGAATAAAAAAATCTATACAAATCCACAATATATCCTGCACAAGACGACTAACATTTGTTTTTGTTAATTTTTTTTCTCCCTTATCACTGAATTCCGGAATTTAATTTTACTTCAGAAAGATGGTAAATCTATTTGTGTGTGTAACGCAGCTTGGATTTTGCTGCGTCTATTTTGTCTTCATATCGACCAATATGCAACAGGTAATATTAACAGTATTATCAACGTGCATGTTATCACTCCGCTTTCACACGATGATAATGTGAGAATCTCTCCCAGGTATTGGATCAGTACGGGTTTCACGTGAGTGTTGGATGGCACATGGCTATTGCACTGGTGCCAATTCTCATGAGCACATGGATAAGAAGTTTAAAATTTCTAACGCCTCTCTCGTCTATCGCTAATTTGCTGGTTGTATTCGGTTATATTGCCACTGTTTATATAATATGCAATGGCCTGCCGCCTCTGAGCGAGAGAAATTACGTTGCTAATTGGAATCAACTACCTCTCTTCTTTGGTACTGTGATTTATTCCTTCGAAGGTATTACTTTGGTAAGATCATTATTATCGACATGAATTTTTCTTCCTTCTCACCCTCAAGGATATCCACGTATTTAATTAGTCTGGCACCAGCAAAAAAAAAAAAATTACAGAATTTTCTTTGTCCTTGAAAAAGAAAAGCACATTTATCGACAAATAAGCAGATCTTCAGATTTCTGGTTCAGGCCACGTGCACGTTAGAAAAATACTTGGATACCCTCATTATAATTATCCCCAGAATGTTCGGCTGAATACAATTTTTTAATGATCAGGTGCTGCCACTGAAAAATGAAATGAAAAAACCAAAGCGATTCAATAGTCCACTTGGAGTATTGAACACTGGAATGGTAATAGTTGGTGCCATGTTCGTTGTCATGGGTTTTTTGGCTTATCTCCAGTATGGAGAGGAAGTCCGCGGCTCGGTTACTCTTAATCTCAATTCTAAAGAAATGTGAGTTGATTTTGTAATGAATTATCCAGCCTTGACATGATTTTTTTTCTCGCTCACTATGCGACATGAATGAGAAATTATATTATGATATTGGGATTTATTTACTTGCAGATTGCCTCAGTGTATCAAGATCGCTATATCCCTTTGTATTATGCTCTCGTATGCACTGCAATTCTATGTACCGGTGGCCATTATTTGGCCCAGATTAATCGAGAAATTTGGCGAATTTCGGTGTCCCGTTGTCGCTGAGACGTGCTTTCGCTCGGTTTTGTGTCTCCTAACGTGTAAGTAATTCCTGATTATTTTTGGATAGATAATGTAATGATGATGACTGGGATTCGCGGGACAATTGCGACACAATTACGAGGTAGATTACATTATTTGCTATTCCCCCGGAAAACATCGAGGGACTCTGAAATTGTTCTGCATTGTTGAAAGCATAAATTGAAAGTTCCGGGCTAACAATGAGCAGACATTCGTCAGTAAAAGTTACGAAAGCTTGTGAACCTAAACTAGGCCATGTACAGGATCTCCAACTGTTGATTTTTGTCCTATTTTTCACCGATCTTTTTACGTTATTATTGTGGCGATTTGTCCACGAGTGTTGTAAAGAGTAAGACCCAAATATTTAACTCGATAATTGTGGATTTAAATGTTTCAGTTGTGCTAGCCGAAGCCATCCCGAATCTAAGCAACTTTATATCACTGGTTGGAGCAGTGAGTAGTACAGCCTTGGCCCTCCTCTTCCCTCCCATCATTGAATTAGTAGTCTGTGCAGGCAATAATACTCTCGGTCCCGTCAAAATTATGAAGAACGTCCTCATTCTTCTAATTGGAGTTCTCGGATTTCTAACCGGTACGTACGAGAGTCTCACAAAAATTATCAATTCATTCAGTGAGCCAACCAACAGTACAAGCCCACTCACTGCAAGCCCACTCAATGCAACAGCTCAAGTTCTAACATTAACGAATAATTCTTTTCTCGATAGCGGAAATAATTTTACATATTTTAATACTACAAACTTTAGTCATTATTGAACGAGACATTAGACATCTAGTCCAATAAAAACAACAGAATATTTTACCTAATTAATGTATTTCCTAGGTGTTAAGTAATGTGATAAAGTCTTCAGTCGTAATGAGATGTTTTTTGATTCGTCTATTCAGACCTGTACAGTAATAGGAGTAAATACCGTTACTTATTTATTCTAATGTTTAAAGATTTTTTTAGATACAACGGATGTTATTATGAATCATAAATAAAAAGAATTATGAAATTTATGGATTTTTATTGGCTTTTCACTCCGTGAAATTGAATAAACGTCTAGGTAACAAATATAATATTGTTATTCTCCTTTCTCACATTAACAAAATAAATAAAAAATCATGAAAATATAAATAAGTAAGTCAACTTTTATCCTACCTAGAGCTGGTCTCGATTCTTCTTCAAAAAGCTGGAAAATCTCACAATCGCTCCTATCGTCGGCTCCAAAACCATCTCATTATCATACTCCGACTCTCCATTCTTCGTAATTGGATGAGTCAGTCTCGTGAATGTCGAACGTGAAATCAGATTAGCCGGTCCCTTCTGTAGAACTCGGACTACCAAACAGCCGAGCCTGACCAGAATCTCAACGAGCTCTCTGGTGTGATAAGGCTGTAGAGCAGGAGAAAATCGTTCTTGAACCCTGGCTAGAATAATTCCAGGATGCATGACACAGTGTCCAAGGACAGCTCCAAGCATTTGCTCGAGGCTCTTCCTGTTGAGCAAGCCATCGATCTGAATCCAAGGCCTCACGACCACATTAATATCCTCAGCTGAATTCAGGTCAAGTTTCTTGGCTGCAGTGTAAATGTCCTTAGTCTGAAGAAGACACGTCCTCTTCTTCTGTGGATTTTTCTGCTGTTCAGTTGTAGGCAGAGTTGGACTCTTCTGCTCAACAGGAGTCTGTTTACTGCTCACAGACGCCTCTGGCTTTCTCGAGTTCTCTCCATTCTCACAATCGGAATTTAATACGTAGACTGTACCAGATGGGACTGGAGGTAGGCTCTCCTTCTGGAGTCTCATGATCCTTATAGACTGAATCAACCATGGCTCAACGAAGTTATGATGAATGTAGTGCATCTCTGTCACTCCACTTCGCAAGAAAAGCCTGTTGTTGGTCAAGAAGGAGAGAATCTCGTACAATTTGAATCCAAGACACCCATGGAACCTCATCACCAGTTGCCTTACAGTTGCTCCCTGCTCGCGTCTGTCCCTCACAAATTCGTAAATCATGTCAACATCAGTTGCGCGTATTCCCTCCTCCTCTGCTAATTCCTTGATGTAATCATAATTTGGAAATTCTTTGGGAAAAACTGAGAATTTCTTGACATCGGTACGGACTTGCCTGTATACATCCTCCTCAATCATCAAGAATTCCCCAGATTCGATGAGATTGAAGTCAGAATGCTCTCCAATGTCCACTGAGAGATGAGGGAACGAGTAGAATATCCCGAAGGTATTCACAACGAAGTACTCGTGGGCATGATGGCTGTCAGGAACGTCTTCATGAAGTTCCTCTCGCATTGTCAAAAGGGCTATTCGAGTGTGGCGAGGGCCAGTGTCCCCACAGTCCCTGTTTCTCTCATCTTGACAGTATTCAGAGTTCATTGCACTGTCTGTTGTCGCTATGATGTCATTTAAGTAATTGGAGGTCTTTGTAGTTGGGGTAGCTGGAGAGATTATTGTTGGGTTGTCTTCGGAGGAGTCCATTGGAGGCGTCTTTTCTCTTCTCCTCAACTTGTTGTCGGTGAGGTCCACCTCCATTTTAATGGTTTGGTGATCTGCTATTATGTCCTTCAACTTGTCAACTACACTGAATGTCGAGACATCTTCGGGTTCGTCGGTTCGAGTCTTCAGGAAGGCCTCGTGAACGTAGCTGTCAATTGGTGTTGATTTGGCAATTTCAATGTCTTCTCTGGTGATTGGGATTATAGTTCCGTCTTGGAGTTTGATGTAGTCATTCTCCACATCATCATCGAGGACGTTTTTATACTCGTCTACATTTGAATCGTAATCAGCGCTGAAGTCTTCGCATGAAGAGGGTTTTTTCACTCCCTTCCAGTGATTTTTCATGGGACCCATTTTCCTCGTGGTTGACTTGGATAGAACATTGTCCTCGTCGATTTTAAGTTTATCTGAGTCTGGAGCCTCTTCACTCCTCTGAAATTCGACTTTAGGTGGCTTAATCACAGGCGCACGGGGAGGAGCTCGAGATGTGGAGGGAGCATCCATCTGAAGATCAGAATGCTGGAGGCTGGTAAGAATATCCTGATATCGTTTAGCAATCCTGATGTACGTCTCATCGTACTCCTGGAGCTTGGGATCCAGTGCAATGACGTGATCAGGGATCTCAACATTGAAGTCCATCTTCTCGTCTATAAAATATTCTGGAATTCCCACTATCATTCCACCAGATGGAGGCATGACCTTGACACCCTTAGCATCCCCCAGAGTGTTCTCTTTGTGCCCATTGACAACAGTCTTCAGGAACTCGAAGATTTCCTCGTAGGCTTCGAAAGGGACTTTAGTCTGGAATTTATGGAGGTAGGCTGTGCTCAATTGGTACTGCGACGAGCTCATTGGCATGCAGTTTCCGAATTTCTTGATGGCATTGAGGTAATGCTTCTTGACAGAGACCATGTGATCAGCCCTGATCTTTCCCATGGCGTTCTTGAGAAGAAGCTCTGAGTACTGCTGATAGATTCTGAATAGCTGGTACGCCCAGGACCTTCTATCCTTGCCACAGCACATGGAGCTGTAGATGACGGAATTGATAGTTGCTGTGTGGATCTCGTTGACACTCCTGACATCCTGAGTGAAGCCCAGGTGGCTGTGAGGCTTCTGGGGATGAGTCGTTTCATAAAACAAATTGAACTCTTGAATTGTCTTGGGTATGTATCCCGCCTCTTTTGCCTCAGAACTTGAGATATCGTAGTATTTTTTTGCCACGTAGGAGACTAGTGTCTTGAAGACCTCAATGATTCTCTCCTCCGAGTCATCGGGGTACTTCTGCTTGATCTTGTCGACAATATTCTCGTACCTCATGTGGACGTAGTAATTCTGCCTGATCTCCTCCACCCCCAGACCCACCGAGTGCATTGTCTGGGGCTGTTTCAGCATGTACAGCAATCTTCTCTGACAAGCTCTCGATGTCTTGTTGGTGGAACTCGACGAGTAGAACCTGAGAACGTCTCGAACTGCAGTGCAATTGATCAATTGTCTCCTCGGGTTGGGACACAAGTAGCTCATCACGACCCTGCAGACAAGGAGAATATTGTCCTCTCGTGGATCCCAGTCCACTCGGAGCTTGTTCATCTTTTGGAGAGCTGAATAATCAATGTCGTCGTACTTGACTTTCGTCCTCCCCTTTTTCTGCTGCTTCCTGGGGAGAACACGCCTCACTATCGCATGCTGTTTCTTCATCTTACAGGTCATCTTGAGTCTGACCTGCTTGTCCGAAGTGGCACTGGCTTTCTGACCCCTGGAGACCTTCAGATCGTTCGCATCCAAAGTGGTCGGGCCACTCTTCTTGAGACCCTTGAATTCTGTGAATTTCAGAGGTTTCGCTTTGATATTAGATAGATGGATGTTTCTTTTGGTGATTTTGACATCGGATTTTCCAGCCTCAGGTAGAGCATTGTAGTTTTGGCTGAAGTTCTCCCAGTTCCAGTTTCGTTTCAGGTGAGGAAAGAACGCAGAGTCAATGCCAGCTGCCCCCCTTTTGTCCCCAGGCAGCTTCCCAATGTCGAGGCTCTCAGCTTCCTCCGGGAAACGCGCCTTCAGCGTCTCCATCATTTCGGGCTTCTTGGCTAAATCCTCCAGGATTATATCAGTTCCCTGAACTGCCAGCCTCCCTCCCAACTGGGTATTGATGCAGATATTCCACATGTCGTACCAATACTTCTCTACTACCTGCATCCTGTCGAAGTAGTACGTATGTCTCAGGTACTCCTTCTCTTCGATCTTGTGGTAACCGGGTGCTGACGTTGTCGTATCGAAGAGTTCACTTCTTCTGTTGAGGTACAGAAACACTTGGTCTTTCTCCTTCAGCTTCTGCGGACCAAACTGAATCAATCCGATGAAGCACAGTCTGGATATTGCCTCGTGAAAGCTGAAGATGTACTTCCTATTGAAGAGGAGAGCGTTTCTGAGGGGGGTGGGGAGGTCTTTGATGAGAGTGTGCTTCTTGATCGGATCCTCCAGATAGTAATCGAGATCCACCATTCGATACGGGAGATTGTAGAACTTGACGAGGATTGACAATGGAATTCTATGGAGAATGTCACACATCAGGACCCAGCCATGAGGCCAGCCATTGTGGGGAGTCAGGGGAGGGATGAACATCTTCCAGCCGACTTGGGTATTGTATATCGTCCCCATTTCCCTCTCCATTTTGCTATCTATCTGAAAACCTCTGGCCCGAAGACGCTGGATCTGTTGAGACCGAGGAGGAAGTGGAGATGTGGGGTAATCGTGAATGATGTAATACAGCAGCAAGTGTATTATCTTCATCCTTACGAATTTCGGACTGTACCCGTACCTTCTGCCCGCTTTTGGGTCGTACTTTATGTCGGCAGGAACGTCCAGAGAAACTGCGTCCAGTTTGGATTTCCTTCTCGCTCGCTTTTGGGTACTCATATCTGCCTCTGTAGAGTGTGGCTTTGCCCGGTGATACCTCATCACACAGAATTTAATTCTAGCCTGCTCCACAGCTGACTGGATCACTGTATGATTAATGTCAATGCTGGGATCGCAGATGAATGTCAGACTCTTCTTCCTACCTTTGGACGTCAACGTTAGGTTGATGTTCTTGATTAAGTTCTCAGCTGCTAGCTTATGTAGCAGTCTGACTAGAGATTTTTTGTCGATTTTCACGTCGTATCCCTCGCGCTCCTCTTCCTCGTTGATCATTCTCGTGAGTTTCGTCGTGTCGTCGATCACTTTGTGCTCCTTCACGGATTCTATTATCATGTTGGAGCGCTTGAGAATTCTGTAGGTGATTGTGCCAGTGTTCTGAGCCTCACCTGAGTGCAATTCTCTCAAAAGACACCTGAGCTCACCTCCCGGCTTTTCAGGGACCTTGATTTCTTGAAGAAGAATGTCACAGGAATCAAGCTCCGACGATTCCTTGGAAGGGCCTAGTCTAGGTCGTTTCGCGAGGGACATTGTATTCCTTTTCAATTGGTCTGATAATTTTTTCGTTCTCGAGTGGAGGGCTTTGATTTTCTCTTTGGATAAATTCTGATATGTCACTTGATAATTCTGAATTTTGTTTCTGAGAAGTTTGTACTTCTTCAGAGTTCGATGAGCTGCTGAGAATAGTAATTTGAGGTCCTCTCTCGAGGATTTGGGGAATTGAGGGGTCTCCTCAGCGTCCACTTGCATTCTCTCCTGCAGAGGGTCAGATAGTTGGCTCTTTGCAGGGGGATCGATGGGCTCTGGTGGAGATGACACAGTCTGAGGTGGACAATTGGCATGTGAAGTTTTTGTAAGTGCCTTCATCTTTGTCATCTCGCTCTTGAACTGTTTACTGATCTTACTGTGCTTCTCGAACTTCTTAGCCACGTATTTGGTAATCCTCTGACGACCAATGTCGTTCATATAAATCCCTACGAGCTGCAACTTCCCTAGATTTCTGCACAACGTTCTCGATTGGAGCTTAGTAACGCCCATTATCTTCCCCAGTTCAGTCTGACTCAAGCCCTCATGGCTAGCACTCTCGACATATTGGTTTGCTTGCTTCAGAAGGGGCTCGTTGACCTTCTGCTTCGATATGTCCAGATCGTACACCTGAAATGACATCAGTAAAAATTGTTCATGAAAGGCAAAAAAATTTAAGAGAAAAAGCTGGAGGGGAGGCTATGATATACGATCCTACGAATTCACGGACATCTACACAAGAGGAATCATTAAATAGTTAACGGGGGATAAAGTAAAAAAAAATACATTCTCTTGGCAAAATATTAATACTAGCACTACCTCTTCATCCTCCAGATCCTCTTTATTCCACAGTTCAGTGAGATCGATGTTTGGATCAAGTAACTGGATAGCCTTAATCTTCTTCTCCTTGCTGCATCCTTTCCTCTGCCATTCCGATATATCGGCATGAGGATAAAGTGTCCTGTAAGGCACCAGCAGATCGGTTCTGACGACCTTCTGAAAGACCGCCAGCTTGAAAAGATTCTTTATTGTTCTTTCTATCTGCAGTTCCTTCTTGATTTCACTGTAGTCAGCGATATAGTTCTCTCGTGTTTTCAGAATGTCCACGATCTTCTCGGCTAGGTAGATCATCTTGGGTTTCCGCTCAACGAAGAACCTCGGGAGATGGAGGAGAGTCCCACTGGTGCCATGACCAGAAATCTTCTGGTGGTGGACCTGTTTCGTTATCAGCCTGTGTTTGGTGAGGAACTTTCGGTGATAGAAGAGGGATTTCGGCTCTTCACCAAGAATATTCAGGCTTCGTTTACCCTGGGTGACTTCTCCATGGTATCTTGATCTTCCCACTCGTTCCAAGAAGCAATACTGGACGATATTGAGATCCAGAGTGGGACAGGCACAGTCGCCAATGAGGGAGTTCAGCCTCTCAGTTTGAGAGCCAACGATCACTAATTTCTTGCCGTATTTCTCCTCCGCGGAGGCTAGGCTCATGGTTCTGATGGAATCAATGGGTTGTCTTGTGTGGTAGCTTTTGCAGGAGCCTCTAATCCCCGCTTTGGTGTCCTCGATTGGGAAATGCTCGTAAATATCCTCTGGAACAACTTCTGGCTCGAGAATTGTGCCCATGTCTGGGTCCACGAATTCGTAGCGGTCGTAGATTATTAGAGGGGGTCTGGGGACCTCCAACTCGTAGAAGCAGAGGTTGTTTGTGGATATGCAGATGGACCAGATTTGCTCCTTCAGGGGGAAGGGTAAGGGGTGGCTGATTTGAAGCCTTATGGCTAGGCGCTGCCACAGGGCTTCCAGAGTTATACCATCTAGACCCTCCAGCGCTACTTCGTCTATCACTGCGTCCACGAGATTCGTGGACGGTGAGTAGATCATTGCGTCCATTTGGGTATGCATTTTTGAGGGATGAAATTCCTTCGATAAGTTCTTCGAAAATAATTATTGAACAGTCATCAAAGGTCGATAGACAGTTCCCATGTGCTGATGAAGATCCATCGCTGATGAAGGTGTTGGAGAAAAATTAAACACTATTTTTTAGCTGAGCTGGTATGATTTATCTACGACTCTGATGCACGAGATAATTGTCAAGAGGATATTGGGGGAACACGATTGAGGTTTTATGTTGATTTTATTCGTGAGTAAAATTTGTTGGGGACTAAGGTTAGAAGTTTTGTTTGGATTCAGAGACTTCGCGCTTTGAAAACTCATCTTGAGGTTTCGCCGTTCCCGCTAAGTGAGGATAATGATACCGGTTACCGGCAATTGGTTAAAGATAAAAATCCACTTTTTAAATATCTTCGCTTTCCTCTCTTTCTCTTTTAGAAAAATATTGTTTGTTATTTTAAAAGATTTAGCAACAGATAGGAATGGATTCCTTGAAAGCAGCTGCTCAAAGCAAGATGGCCTTGCAATTCCTTCCTTCAGACGACGCATTTTAAATCGAATTTCATTACAAGAACATAAACTCTGTTTTATTATAAAACTATGAATATTCACACACTCAACAGATTTGATCAACTCGTTAATTAAATGGATACGAAAGAATGAAGTAAGATCTGAGCTAGTTACATCCCTTTTTACGTTCAGCCGTAGCTTTTCTCTGGGAATGCCTGTATTCTCGTTGTTTCTCTGCATCAACGAATGCCGCGCGCACTTCAGGATCATCTGTGAATTCTTCATAATTCCATCGCAAGTAGTTTGAAAAATGATTCATCAGGGATTTGGCCGTGCGATTGGCGATACCGGGTATACCTATGGCCAATAGTTCTTCCCATGCACGCAATGCTGTCGCTCTATAAATCAAATCGTGCTCAACTAGAGCGTCGACCATGGCCTGATCTTCTTGTTGAGAGAAAGGTCTCCTTATTCTGGAATAAAATTAATAGTCGATAACTCTCAATTTATGAAAACCTCTCTGCCTGATTAAATTTCACTCAGCATTTCCATAATTACGTTATCAATAAATAATTTTATCAAAACGCGCCACTAGTTTTTTTTATAATCCGCAAAATGCCCCGTCCTCCCTTCAAGAAGATCTCATTACATTTTTTTCCAAGTCTTTCGCCCACAAACTCCCCGCAAAGAATAAAAATGAACTCTCAACTCACGTGTCTACTGTCAACGGCCTCGCCTTGTTGACCCTGGCCGGTGCCCGAGCCCCATTTCTCTGCTGATTGTTGTGAACAGTCTTCTCTCGCGACTTTTCGTTCTCTTCACTGCCCCCAACCCGAACGACTGCAGGTACTGTCCCGGTCAGACCTCCAGCCCTCGCCCTCTTCCTCTCATGCTCTCCATCCTCATCGAATCCGGCCCTCCTGGCTTCCTTCCTCTTCTCTTTCTGGAAGCCATGATCTCTGTCCCCACTGGAAGTGCTGGTATCGGGATCAGACCTCGTATTTCTCTCTACGACCTCCCTCTTTCTATCATTTTCCGAATTCTGTGATTTCATATTCTGAAGATTCCTCGACTTCAATTGAATAGGTCGCCCTCGACGATTTCCCGGGGATGTGACTGAAATTGTTTTCGTTTCGAGCACCGGAGGAACCCCAATCGTCATCGAATTCTTCTCTGGATTCTTTCGGGCTCTAGAGACCCTTTCATCCTCTGAAGAAGAAGAAATTTCCAGCAGGTGTCGTTTAGGGGAAGTTAGTGGAGAACTAGGGACGCGAGAGTTGTTTCTTTTAGTTTTTCCGTTGCTCACAGGACTAGCTTCCGAAGAAGAGGAGTCAATAATAATAAGACATTCATGCGATGTTTTTCTAGTAGCTGGAGAACTTCCTGAGCTTTCTCTACTCTTATTCCCACTCTGCAATTTTTCAGACCATTTACCAGAGAATTCTTCACTGTCAGAGCTCGTTACCAGGCTAGGACGCCGCCTTCCAGCCTTTAGGTATCTCTTGGGACAACTGGAGGCAGTTGCGCACGTCTTCTTCAGCAACGACTCATCAGAATTAATAAAAGATTTTTCTGTTTGAATGGTTTCCAATCTTGACAATTTCGGATTAAGTACTCGATCGTTGAGGCCTTTTAATCGCTTCTCTGGAGGCTCTAAAATAGTTTCCTTTGCGAATGTACTCTCTGACGTCAGTTGTCGTGAATCGATCGTCACTGGAGAAACCACTGAACCAACTGGAGGACTATCTTCTCTTCTTCGGATTGATCGGTCGAGTTTCGGAAATTGTGTCTCCTCGTTCGACGAAAGGTCTCCAACTCCTGGCGGGTTTTCCCCATCTCGTAGAGACCTTTCTTCACCACTTGGTGACTTTTCATTAGCAACTTGAGAATTTTCTTCAGTGTCTGACGACTCCTCTTTAAGATCTGGAGAATTTTCTTCCGTACCTTGAGAGATTGAACTTGTCAACTCCAGAGGAGCTTCAATTTGCGAGGCAAGCTCGTTCAGAATCTCACGAACTTCAGATGGTAATGATGAGTAATTGATGTCAGAATTCATGTACCTTAAAGCGGCTACATCACGGAAGCCCTTGGACAACAGTGGATACCCCAGCTGAAGTAGTCGGAGCTCCAGGAGTTGCCGATATGCATATTTTGGGATATTATTGTACGTAGCGTGTTTGGGGAGCATTTTCGAAATGAAATGCACAAAGAGAGGCCCCATCCGGTGGGGAAAGAGGCGGTCGTCATTCTCTAACTGTTGCCAGGTGGCGATATTCAATGCCTTGGGGATCGAGTTCGTGCGAATGAGATAGTTCAACATCACATTTTCGTCGTCGGAGGTGAAGGGACGCCTTTGCTGTTGCCTAGGAACAAGAAGATCTTGTGAACATTCTTTTGATGGAGGCAAACGGGACCATCAAATTGAATACAACTAAATTCGATTGAAGATATGTGAACTTGTATGGGAACTTGAGCCTCTACAAGCTTCTAAATGGTAAATAAACACGAATCTAACGTAGTGGGTCAACTCACTACGACCTGGAGGATGATTCTTCCTTGAATTCATCTTCTAATCCTCATGCCCTAAAAATATGGTCGACCAAATTGTTCGAATTGTTCCCCTCTTGCCATTTCTGGTAAATCGATAAAGTGTTCGCTGTGAAAATAAATTGGTCCGACTAATTACCTGATGGGATTGATTACTAAATCTTTTCCTGGAGAAGACGATGACGATGATACTTCCGTTTTCCTAGTTTTCGTTCGTTGTTGCCTGATTAGATCCTTGTCGCTGTCAGAAGTGTGTGTATCTTCCAAATAGGTATCCAATTTCCTGGTACTCGTCCCGGGCTTCTCCGAGGGATGAACCTTGTCATCCCTCATCGCTCGATCTCACTTGCAATTGATTGTTTCGCAGGTTTCAGTGACCCTTTCAAAGGAAATATCTCGATCTAAATAGCTCTCTGACGAATTCATCTGACAACATTCAGTGTTGTTTGAGGTTATGTTAAACCCTTGAACCCCGCGCTCGTACTACATATTTGTTCTAGCCGCTGGCGCTGCTGGTATATAGGCCCGCTCGGTAACGAAAGGAACTGATGATGTGGGCTGAGCCCGCCACAACACCTCTCACCCAACCCAAGATCTACACAACATCAAAACAATTCCTCCCCCTGACAACGTTTCGCAACTGATAAACTATCTGGTCTGAGTGGTGTCCCTTCACCACAATGTGTGAACCTACAACAGAAGCAAGACCGCAATAACGTTCAAGTGGCTGAATATTGTCCACTGATTAAAACCATTTACCCTCAATAAGTACTTAAAGGACCACCTCCAGGTTAAAGTATCAGTGCAATGGCAACAGATGATCGTCGAGTAGCCCTCATCACCGGTATCACCGGCCAAGTAAGTTCCAGTGATCTCATCAATTAAAAGTAGATTATTTCCTGAACAACTGTTTATCCCAGGATGGCTCCTATCTCGCTGAATTCCTCCTGGAAAAAGGCTACGAGGTGCATGGAATTATCAGGCGTGCGAGTTCTTTCAATACTGGAAGAATTCAACATTTATATGCAGACCCTAAAAGTCATCGCCATGGGAAAATGAAATTACATTGGGGAGACATGACAGACTCCAGTGGACTAGTCAAAGTTATTGGGGCCGTTCAGCCTACGGAGATTTATAATCTCGCAGCGCAAAGCCACGTGATGGTAAAGATAAATACTATTTTTCGAACGTAAGGACTTACATCGTTATATTATTACTAGTTAAAGGCTTTTAACTGGTAAGCAACCAGTCCTGAAGAGTCATTGGTAACTTCATTCCTCAGGTGAGTTTTGAATTGAGTGAATACACAGGAGAGGTAGACGCCATTGGAACTGTCCGGCTTCTGGATGCGATAAGAACCTGTGGCTTGGAGAAAAAAGTCAAATTTTATCAGGCGTCAACGTCAGAACTTTATGGTGGAAAGGATGCGTCAGTTCCGCAAAATGAACAGACTCCGTTCTATCCTCGTTCACCATACGGTATTAAATTTGTTCAACAAATTATGTTGGTTTATTCCAGTGTTGGTGAAAGTTTGATGACATCTATTAATGCTCTCTGATGATTGGTGATCTTTACAGCTTGTGCTAAACTTTATAGCTACTGGATAGTTATCAATTACCGTGAGGCGTATGGATTGTACGCTTGTAATGGAATTCTCTTTAATCATGAGAGCCCAAGGCGTGGTGAGAATTTTGTTACGAGGAAGATCACCAGGAGTGTGGCGAAAATTCATGTTGGAGCGCTGGATGTTCTCGAGCTGGGTAATTTGGATGCTATGAGGGATTGGGGCCATGCCAGAGATTATGTTGAGGTAATTTACGCCATGAAGACAAGCATCTAGTTGGACAGTCTTTCTGTTGTGTCGCAAATTTTTTTATAAGACAAAATGAGGTTCAACGTGCGAATTGATCTGTTCACAGAACAGAAGAGATTGGAAATTATCCGGGAAATTATAATTTTTTTCAGGCGATGTGGATGATGCTCCAGCAGGAGACTCCCGAGGATTACGTTATAGCGACTGGAGAGAGCCATAGTGTCAGGGAATTCGTTGAAATTGCCTTTCGTCATGTGGGAATCAATATCACGTGGTCTGGGGAAGGCGTCAACGAGGTTGGAAGTGACAAGGATACCGGGAGAGTCTTGGTCCGTGTGAATCCGAAATATTTCCGGCCAACGGAAGTGGTAAGTTTGGTGTTTATCTAAAAAAATAAAATCACTGGCGCAGGTTAAAGTAATTCCGAGGCGAGAAAAGCGAGCGAGACTGCTCCTCGCAGTGATATAGAATTGTGTAATTATTCTGTACTATTTCACTTTGCAACTGGTTTGTATTTTCATTCATATTGTTCTTTTAATTCATGGTAGGTGATGCTCCTCGGTGACTCAACGAAAGCAAGAACGAAGTTTGGTTGGCAGCCGCGAGTCAGTTTTCCGGTGAATATTCCCTTTCAAAATTTTGCAAATTGATCATTTCCACAGTGGATAAAAAATAATTGTTCGGCAATTTATTTTTTGTTTCCATTGCTCCTCAGGAA
This sequence comes from Psyttalia concolor, assembly GCA_030522845.1. Taxonomy (NCBI): domain Eukaryota; kingdom Metazoa; phylum Arthropoda; class Insecta; order Hymenoptera; family Braconidae; genus Psyttalia; species Psyttalia concolor. The sequence goes on from JAPYZM010000136.1 coordinate 53,834, forward strand.
TTAGTCAAGGACATGTTGGAGGCTGACATTGAATTGATGAAGAAGGACCCAACGGCCTAATTCCTGTAATTCAACGAAAATTGTAAAGAAATCATTCCAACGCCATTGATCCATATTTAAACCATGAGAGTTAACATTTTGTATTCATGTGACGGTTGCATTTTATAGCTTAATACGTTAGATAATTGAAGTAATTCAGCTGCAATACGAATGGGATATTTTAAGCACAAGTGTTCCCCTGAGGAGAGAGACATGGCAATAAAGGGAATGGGTAATGAACCAACCTTTCATATTGAGCGTTCACAAAATTTGATATATTACGATAGCTAAGGTAATATAGTTGAGCAAAGGATTTGTTTGAAGCACAAGAGCTGGAAATAAAGATGATGATTGATAGACTTGTCTTTTTATTAAATATTTAACATTACTGAAAATTATGAAAGAGTACAACGTAGATGTAATCCTTTGTCTGGTGCACACAAGTTCGGCTTGTGGCGTCTGTACTTACTTTGAACTCACTAACATCTTTCTCACTGTGGTGTCATTTACGACCTTCGTGTGACACTCTTCATAGCCTCGAATGAAGAAAAAAAACAACACTTACAAATTCTTTCGTTTGTCAGGCAGACGTAACGAAATACATAACTCGAAGATGTATGTTTGGATTCATGACCAGAAGCTCAACTGATGGTTTATGACTGTTTACAAAGACGAATTGTTGTGCAAACTGAGTGAAGAATTATTTTCTTTTATGTCTCGAACATTTTACAAGTCTCTGACGCGTTCAGAGATGGAATCGTAAAATTTTGACATCAGTTAAATTATGACTGCCATAATTTTCAAAACGTTATTTTCACTTTCGAAATGTGAAATTGAAAATAATTGACGGGCAGGAGGAGAGAAGGTGTTTTTACATAATTACGAAGTAGTTGATTATTTATCTTAATTTGTGAATGCAGAGATTGCAGTTACGAGGGTGGATTTTATTTAGTTATAAGAATTTGTTTACATTATCGAGTGGTGAAATAAAATGGAATTGTATGCAATTTAAGTAGTAGTGTTTCTATTGTACTGACCCCATTCTTCATCATTTAGGACGGGTTAGATGTCTGATTATAGCACCAGTCGCGTCTGGATTGTCCCGGGATACCTGCGAAAGATGAATAAATCATTAAAAAATGAAATCGTCAACTCTCAATGAGGACAATTACCATGTGTCCAGCTCTGTTGATCCAATACATTTTAAAGTTCTTATATTCTTTGAGGTACCCCTCTATAATATTATTAACGATCACTAGTTTTCTGGGAGATGCGCTCCATCCGATAACATCTTCAAACATCCGTTCCACCCATTTCATTGTTCCTAAGGTCGCAACGATCAAATCTAATTGCCCGGTCAAGACAAATACTTGTAGATCTGTCTGGTTCACAAGTTGTTGAACTAATTTTCACAGAAAATAGAGACAAATAAAACATGTAATTTGTTAATAGAACAGTTAAGGCGAGTCATAAAATCGGAATCCGTTAATTTCAACAGAGATTTCATCAATCATCGAGCGATTTTTTGTATGCGATAGAACGAATGGATTTTAAACTTCGGATTCAAAACATTACGAGTGGAAAAAAATGTGAATACCGATGTCCACAACAGGTTTCATGAAATCTCCCGTAAGACTGTCGAAAACTTGGTTACTCTGCAATCCCCACGAGTAGTTCAGTCCAAGAGCTTTCCGAACGTCATTATTCATCAATTCATTCAGTACTCGATCCCAGTTTACCCGCGGCTGAACTCCAGGCAGAGATCGTCTGGATCGACTCTCCGGCTGTATCTTCTCGAGAATATTGTAAAAATCCATATTTCCAGTGATATTGTCAATTACATCTTCCGTATACTCCCAGAGGCGCGTCGCATCGGTCCATCGTCTCTCATCAACCGCCTTCTGAGTCTCCAGAGCCGCTTTCTCAATGGCTTGGACCCCCCGCATGTCAATCATTCCCTGGAAAAATATTGATTATTAGGCATTTAAATTTAGTACGAATAAATTGTCAACTATGAGTTACGGTTGAGAGTAGAAACGGCGCCCATGACCAGACTGAATCCATCGGGGAAATCCAAGAGTCGCCGAGAGCAATGCCGCTTAAATTACTTTTTATGGATCCCTCTTTTTGTGCCTGTAAATCGAAGAAATATTTTCTATTTATTGTAATGAATTCTAATGAGGCATAATTCTAATATCTGAATAAAACTTTGATATAGTTTGAGGCGATATTATTTTATCGATTTACAGAAATCCGTCAGAGATTTCTCTTCAAAAAATTCTGTGAAAAAAAATAGAAAATAATATCATGGGTAGAAATTTGATGCAATTCACTACTCTAGATCTTTGATTGTCCCATTATCGCTCTTGTTAGTTATTGATAAATAGAAACTGAGAAATGTATTTTGGAACAAATTAATAATAATGACTGATGAAATACGAATCATACTTTGTACCAAACGAGGGCAAACTCAGCTGCCATCTTTCCCCCGTAAGACTCTCCGGCAACATAAGTAGGAACTCCCTGAAAGCCTGGAAATGTGCCGAGAAATTTGCTCATGCAGTTGAGAAGGTCATCGGCAATTTGTTTATTCGTCGTGGCGAAGGCTATTGAATTTTCGACATAGCTGAAACCCGTTCCCACGGGATTATCGATAAATAAAATATTGTAGTCGTTGACCCACGTGTGGTTCCGTGGATTGCCCTCGAGATCGATTGGCCCGAGCTCCTCGAAATTTCCGTAACCAGTTGAGGATGCACCTGGTCCGCCCTGCAGCCAAATCACCAGAGGCTTTTCGTACACATTCACTTTTTCCCCCGACGGCGGTGTCACGTAGTATAACCACCAGAACATGAGGGCACCAGGGCGAACGTCGACGTAGCCCCATTCCTGCTCGCCTGGACCAAAGCCCTTTCTTCCCTGCGTGATACCTATGCCCCGAAGACGAGTCATGTGGAAAAATAGACAAATAAAGATTACGATTGAATTTAATTCGTAAATTAAATAATAAATTATCAGACTCTACTAGAGTCCAATAAATCCCCACATTTTATCTGGCTTTAGCCCATTTATATTAATTTTATGTAATAATTCAATTCAAATATATACTCTTCACTACTTTTATATCCGATGGAAAATAGTCAATGAAATTCCTTTAAATTTCAGTGAAGCTGACATCACCCTAAAAATTAGCAAAATTTATAGGGAGAATTAAAATTCATATTTTGTTATTTTATTTCGAGATTACCATTCAAGAAAAAGAACACTGCAGTAACCCAAATTGCATACATTGTTGACGCATTTGGTGACTTGAAAACTAATTCTCCACTTGCATTCTCTTCTAAGTAATTCTAAGTTTCTAATCACGTTGATTAGAAACAATGATTTTTTTGTGGCAATCGGTATCAAATGGAACGATATGATAAGATTAAATTTACCGTAAAAACGCTGTACAGACTACATGAAGGGAAATCGTCGATAAAAATTACGTTTTTCTTTTTTAAGACTAGAGCAGAATGTGACGGCTGGAAATTCCACTACAATTTGACCCTTACCTAAAATTACGGAAGATTTCCAAAGATTTCCAAAGCAATTTGCAATCCGCCAACAAACCGAGAGGTCCGTAATCTTTGCAGAAAATTTTTCTCTATTCTAATAAGAAAATGCTGATTGGAACATGAAAAAAACACTAATGATATTTTTGCGCAATGAATAATAAAAGCAACGCAGCAATAATTCAACATTTTATTAGATTTAAAATCAACTAATGAACGCCTATTCAGCACAGAGAACAGTGTCGAACGTTTAAAAAACGAGAGAAAAGATTTTACTGCACGTTCAATAATGAACGCTGCAGTTGTGGTTAATGTGCAGTGGACGATCGCATCCTCCACTCGATCATTTCGAACCGGTCAAGTGTTTGAGCATTGCACCCGTTGCGTAAGGATTGTCCCGGGGTACCTGGGAAAGATGAATAAATCACACAAAAATTCAGTCGACATTTCGCAACACCAACAATTACCATATGTCCAGATCTGTTGATCCAGTACATCTTGAAGGTCTTGAATTCCTTGAGGTAGCCCTCTATGACGTTATTAACGACCACCGGTCTTCTCGGAGCTGTACTCCATCCGCCAACACCTTCGAACATTCGTTCCACCCACTCCATAGTTCCTAGGGTCGCAACGATCAAATCTAATTGTCCCGTGAAGACGAAGACTTCTAGATCTGTTTGGTTCGTCAATTGTCCAACTAATTTTAGAACGAAAAACTCGGGATAGTCGCTTTTTTTTGTATATCTGTGTACTTATTGTGGTTAAACAATTGTGAATATACTTCCAAATGCATTTTCTGTTCTCCATTTTGTTTTTAATTGAATTTTCATCACGCGGTGTCGGAAAAGTACTTTTTCGACACATTGAGATGAAAAATTATGTGCGTAACTTGTGAAAAAAGTGGTTTTTGACTCATGGGATTATATCACTCGCCTTCGGCTCGTGATATAAACCTCTCACTCGCCAAAAACATTTTTTTTTTCACTTGTTACGAAATATACTACTCAACTCTGTAGTGAAGCGGTAAAACGAAATAAGTGTATTTTTCCTATCTTTATAAAACGCGGAGTATCTCAGTAACGATGGGTTTTAGGAGATTATGTCACTAGACCATTTTTGTAAATCATCAATTTTGCAACAAAAAAAGTTTTTTCATAATTTCTCCTAACATCATTCCTTACTGAGATAATACGGGCTTTGCAAAAATATGTACTAGACACTTATCTCGTTTTACCACTTTGCTAGAGAACTGAAAATTCACGTGAAACATTAGACGACAATTACTTACATTAAAAAATAGACTAGATTTCTGTTCCCGAACACAAAAAAAAAATAGACCAAAGAAAATCTGTTTGAAACCGAAAATAAATTAATTAAAAAATCCCAGTAAATACCGATGTCAACAATAGGTTTCATGAAATCTCCAGCAAGACTTTGGAAAACTTGTGAACTCTGCCCTCCCCATGAGTTCTTGAGCCCAAGAGCCTTCTTGACATCATTATTCATCAATTGACTGAGCGTTCGATCCCGGTCAATTTTTGGTTGAATTCCAGGTAAAAATCTCGAAGTACCCCGTGACTCCTTCTTCTCGAGGATATTGTAAAAATCGATGTTCCCGGTCATGTCCAGGATGACATTTTCCGTGTAGCTCCAGAGGCTCGTTGCATCGCTCCAGCGCCCCTCATCAACAGCCTTCTGGGTCTCCCCAGCTGCTTTCTCAATGGTTTCGATTCCCCGCTTGTCAATCATTCCCTAAAAAAAATATTAATTATTTGGTATTCAAATTGAGTCTTAGTAAGCTGTCAAGGAGGAATTACGGTTGAGAGCAAAAATGGCGCCCACGACCAGACGGAGTCCATCGGAGAAATCCAGGAGTCGCCGAGGGCAACGCCTCTTAAATTACTCTTGATGGATCCCTCCTTCTGTGCCTGTAGATTCGAGAAATATTTTCTAGTTATTGCAAGAAATTCTTGAAGGTAGGGGGGAGAAGAAAGAGGATTCGTCAATTTTTATAAAGAATTTTTCAGTTTCTGCCTAAGGACGCCTTTGACAAGGATTTTCCTTAAAGTCTCTTTATCGTCTCAAAGAGATGTAGGAAGTCTAGGAGTAGTGTGCTAACAAATTATGTTTGGTATTGCAAATACACCAGATGACGGTGCTAATCTACTTATCCAATATACCCTATTCGGGTTTCTACTCCGACTTCCTCTCCAATGCGAGATTCCCGGTGTCTAGACACCCGTTCGACGGTTTCGGGAAGATTGAAAATCTCATGCCCCAAGCCGGACTCGAACCCGCTCCATGCGGGTTCCGACGTCCGGCCGTGCGCTCGGTTCCGCGCGTTGGTTCATGATTGAGATAATGTTCAATCAAAATAAATGAATGAAATGAATAAAATTAATTTTTGTTTTAAATTAAAATGATTACGAAAATGATTCTTCTCGAAGTTTTCTTATCTCTCTGTAATTCAGATACGCTTATCGAGTATTTATTGTAATAATCTACTTCACGAAACCAGGTATTTCTTTCTTGATATTTCTCTATAGTAGTTCTTCACTGAGAAGATGAAGGAGTTTATGATAAATTGAATAGAACTATTAAAACTTTGTCATTTTCGGTAGACGAATTTTTTTTTCGAATTTAGATAGACCTCCGATAAAATTCCCTCAAAATGGTCTAGCGAAGGCGCCCGATTAATTTTGTAATTTGTCCCCACACTCGTTAACTAAGATATCCACAGGAAAAACCTTGAAGTTTTGTTGACATATCCATTAAACCTCACTCTTTGCTGAAGTCATACTAGGGACGAAGGAAACATGAATCATACTTTGTACCAAATCAGCCCCAACTCAGCTGCCATTTTTCCTCCATAGGACTCAGCGGTAACGTAAGTAGAGACATTCTGAAAGCCTGGGAATTTTCCGAGAAATGCCCTCATGCAATTGAGAAGATCAACGGCAATTTGTTTATTCGTCGAGGCGAAGGCTGTTGAATATTCGACATAGCTAAAACCTGATCCCACGGGATTATCGATGAATAAAATATTGTAGTCGTTGACCCACGTGTAGTTTCGTGGATTTCCCTCGAGATCAATTGGCCCGAGCTCCTCGAAATTTCCGTAACCAGTTGAGGATGCACCTGGACCGCCCTGCAGCCAAATCACCAGAGGCTTTTCGTACACATTCACTTTTTCCCCCGACGGCGGTGTCACGTAGTATAACCACCAGAACATGTGGGCACCAGGGCGAACGTCGGCGTAGCCCCATTCTTGCTCCCCTGGACCAAAGCCCTCTCTCCCCTCCGCAATACCTATTCCGTAAAAAATTGGGTAATAGTACGTTATACCGAGTCACAACTAATCATTGGAAAACTGAATGAAAGTTGTTATAATATAGTTGGGATGTGATGGGAAATAACATTTCAGGCTCCGCGACGGGAACGCGGCTGGAATGAACACCTTTGGGATGCACATGGTGCTCAAAAGTGTTCATTTCCCACCCTCCGAACTGTTCATCCAATTGAGTCCGCCTTGATTTTATTGCAGATTATACTTAGTTTAGGCACTAACTGATGAATCCATTCAGTTTCCTCGCAAAGTTGCGTGGAGTCAATACATCCTAATATACATCCTAATCACCAAAAATTGATTTTACGACGGACCCGACTCGACGGAATGAAAACTTCGTTTCCTCCAACGAAATTTTTGTGGAGTTTTTATTTTTTTCCACAACAACAATATCGCATTCCCCTTACATTTTCCTCATGTTTGTTCAACTAACAGGAATGATTGACGTTTTATAAAAATTACCAAAAGTCAAAGCTTTTTAACGGCGTTCGAATGTCTGAAGTTATTGTCTGAAGTTTCCAATTTTTATTAATGACTTTTTGGATATAATCTCACATTTAATTTGCTACAAGAATTCCTCTCAATTTCATCACATTTTCGGCGTCTCTCAGTTAAAATTATAGAACCTAAGACTACAATGGTCGAGCGCTTGGGTCGGCTAGCGAAAACTCCCAAAAAATAACAGAAAAAGCCGTCAATAAAATTGGAAATTCCGGGTGAGCGGTTTTTTTATTCTAGAGATTGTGTTTCAAGATTACCATTCAGAACGAAGCACGTTATAACGACCCAAATTGGAGGCATTGCTTCCGGATTTGCTCACTCCGAGCTGCCCACCAAAACTGGCATTTCCCCGCCATTCCTCCCGGAGTAACAAAAACATTCATAATCTCGTCGATTAGAATTAAAGATTATCATTTCCTCGTCAATCATTGTCCAGTGAAAACTCAGTCGATGTGATTAGATTAAATTCACCGGTTCGAGCCGGCTGTCGATAACGATTTCCACCCGATGGTGCCTAATGAGCGTTGTAATGATGAATTGCGGCCGAGAAATAAATATCGGTGAAAAAGCATTGAATTTCACTCTCATCGCTCATTGTGGCCCTACGTCACGCCTGAGATTCGATTAAGTCAGATTCGATGCCTGGGGTAAGGCACAAAAAATAAGGATTCGGTTGTATAAGAAGTCGGCCGACGCGTTCGAGATGTGAAATCGATGGGAGAACAAATGTTTTGGGACGAAAAAATGAACACGATGGCCAATGGGATTGGCCACAGGGTACAGGATATTACTGCAATCACCAATTCTGGAATAAAATAAAATATAGTGAGGTAAAATTTCACGTCTCAGGCTCTGGGCGAAGGTCAAGTTTGCGTTAGTGGAATTCCAAAAGGCCATTGAGCCCCGGTTTCTTTGCGACAATCCTCTACCCAACATCGATGGGAAAGTATCTGCCAAATATGTATATATACATATATACATTACTGCGTAACTCATTTCTCCGGTTTTATCTCAATAAAGGAAGGACGTGAAATTGGGGGAAAATAACATAAGTATTATCTTTCACTGAAATGATGTCGTACGCGGTGAAAAATTTCTGGTACACTTGGAAAGTTTAATCGCATATTTCAGTTTATTTTGAAAATCCAATTTTTTAATTTAATCCAGAGAAATTATTAGAGAATGGGAGGATTAGATAAATGTGTTCTAGAATTGTAAATATAATCAATTATTGCGGTAAGATTCTCATGACTCGAAATCTTCAGCAATAAAATTTTCCAACTATTTCGTAACCCAAAATTTGCTAATATTAATGATCCCAACGTTAATATTTTTGAGATGCAAATTTAACGATCCCGTAGGATGAGACGCGAATAATCATCAGCTGCAAAAAAAAAAAAAACGTATGAATTTGTGAGAGTAGATTTTATCCATGAAATTCGAATAAAATAACTTTCGAGATAATCAAAATATCCCATGCAATATAACGATTGCGTTACTGCATTCTTGTGGCCCCCATAATAGACCGAAAAATACGGGTATCCACAGTCTGAACGATTTATTCCGCAAAAGGTGAGAGTGGTAGTATAAAAAAAAGAGCTTCTACCCAAATTTCGCAGTGATTAATTCGCCGGTGAGTTTCAGTTTCGAAAGCGCAATTTTATTCCCACTTATTTCTCCATTTCAATCGATTTTTTATTCCACCGGCATCGTCGAGAATCATTAAGGATATCCGAGTACCTTTTGCAGACTCGCACGGGCCGAACTATTTGGCTTTGAATTTTGAATAACTGGGGTTGTCATTTAATTTGCCCAACGAAAATGCCTCTTAATATTTGGATTGATCGAAAATAATTCAATTTCAGGGACTCTCTCTATTGCTAATTCTAAGAGAACTTATGAATATGACAGATAAAGTGTTCTTACCACTCGAAAACCCCTAAGTCTTATGTAAATTCAGACCCCCCCCCCCCCAGAACGCTCATAAATTCGGTGAACAAAATACTCCAGAGAAAACCGAAAAAAAAATGGTGGCGCCGAAAAATATGAGATGATATTCTGGTAATTACCACAGCCGAGTGAAAGCCACGACTTTGAGTGGTTCCAATTGAACGGCTCCGGTACTTCCCACGTTTTAACCGCACAATTGAATGCAAACATGGAAAAAAAAATCGAATTAACCACAGTAAACATCATTGAGTGACAGAAATTAATGCCGGACAAGAACTGAGCTCCCGGAACACTGACCGTGATCTCTCGAAATGCCTCGATATTCCCAATGCCACAATCAAGGTCATCATCATTAACTCCCGAGTTGAGTAATTGATTGAGCTCCAGATGAGGAGATAGTCCAAGAAATTTGATGTTGTGAATTTGCTTGTCGATTTAATTGAACCGACGACGAAGACTTGCGAAATAAGGACTAATGAATTCTCCCGTGTCCCCTCATTCCGATAAAAATTGCCCCCTTCCCCTCCGGCTACCAGCGAAACCCGTTAATCGACGAGAATAACAAATGCCCTAATCTCCTCTAATTAATTGAAAATATTTAATCAATTATAAATCGGCGAATTCTCTCGACTCGTGTCCAAAAAATCTGGTTTTTGCCAGAGGAGAATTCAGAATAGTACTTTCCCACTTTCACCTATTGCACAATCGTTATGAACATCATCTTTTTATTTTGGCAAATTCCTTTCATAAGCACCCTCGCTGACCAGACGCCCTTGGGGTATCCCAATAAAAAAAAATCCTCCTTCCCGACATTATCCCGATCCTCCCATCTCGATCACTCCTCCATTGCATAATGACCCAGTTTGCCAGCATAACCCGCACCTAAAAAGAATGAAAAATATAATTCTCAATCCGGAAATCATCATAATACCTGTAATCTCCAGTTGCAGTGTCATGTGCCCGCAGAACATTACCCATAACGTTTCCCTTTTTTTTAATAAGAGCCGTCTTAATTGCTCTTTGAAGTCAGTACACTCGCAACTTTCACCCGTACGATGAGGACTTTTACATTAGAGTCAACAATCGGAGATGTTGCTTGCTGGAGATGACGGAAATACTCCATCAAAGTCCTTTTTTTTAATCTTATCATCCAGTCTAGACAGAAATTCCGGGATTTACATCACAAACTAACGGACTGAACCGTCGAACCGATGAAATAATCATTGAATTAATAATTTTAATGTCACGTTGTACATTGTCATCAAAATGCTACTATCTAACGTTTTATCATTGTTGTCATGTCCCCCCCCCCCCCCGCCCAAGGGGGTCTCTTCTTCACGCTTTCCGTTTCGTCTGCTCGATGTGCATGCAACAAAGCGAAATAATGTGTATGCTCCTTTTGAGTGGTTATTTCCCTACCACTTCTCCTTGGTATGTTTTAAAACGAGAGGAGTGTATTTATAATCTAGCCCGCGGGTGTCCCCCTAGGATTACAGTGGGCTACAGGTGTGGGCCTCCATTTCCTAGACACTGACGTTTAATACATTCCCAAACCTACTCTACGTTTTCGTTTCCCACCTATATAAGCGTTGCCACTACCGGCGAATTTTACCAGAAGAGGATTCACGGAATTGACGAGTGGACGCGCCTACTTGTCAGCGTCTCATCATAATTAGTTTAATTATTTATTTTCCGGCTGATTTAAACAAATTTTTTATTACCACCGAGACTCGGAGGAGCTTCTACATGATGCGGTGGAATAACCTGGTTAGTGTTGTACCTGGTGATGTGATTTATTAATATTTTCAAAGATCAATCACCGAATCCTCGCGGGCAGAACAATCGTGCCCTGGAGTCGTGAAAGTGGATTTTTGTGTTTCCTCTTTATACACCCATTATTTCTAATTTATGCACTCATGTGCAATTATTGTCTCAGTGTTTTAGTTTATATAATGATAATGGAAATTTTTGCTCTTGGTGAATTATGGAAATGGTGATTTCAGGTGGTGTTCCAGTGCCTCCTGGTCCTTGTGTGTGGAGTACTCGGCGAGCCTATTGGGAAGAGAGAGTGAGTAGAGATATTTTTAAGGTGGAAGTATACTAATTGCTCCTGAGTGGAGTGGATGTCTTAGAATGCAAATGAGTGAGTTCATTCATGATCATTTGTGATTTACCTTTTGTTCAGGGCACCATTGGATATCGCACCGCCACCGCTACCAGCTTTTGGTGGATTGAGCGGTACTTATGGAGCTCCGACACAGTCGTATAATCCTCCAGCTCAGACTTACGGACCACCAGCTCAGAATTATGGACCGCCAGCTCAAAGTTATGGGCCACCGGCACCAGCTCCTTCATATGGACCTCCAGCTCCTTCGTATGGAGCTCCAGCTCCGTCCTATGGCCCTCCTGCTCCAGCTCCTTCGTATGGACCTCCAGCTCCTGCTTATGGCCCTCCAGCTCCAGTTCCTTCTTACGGACCTCCAGCCCCTTCTTACGGACCTCCAGCACCTGCTTATGGGCCTCCAGCTCCAGCCCCCAAATACGGCCCTCCCGCACCGCCCTCTGGCTCCTGGCAGAAAAAAATTACGTGGAAGGAAGAGTGGAAGCAAGTGTGGCAGAAAAAGTTAGAATGGAAGCAGATCTGGAAAAAAGTAAAAACTCCAGCCTGGAAGGAAGTGAAATCGCCAGCGTGGAAGGAGGTCAAGGAAGAGCAGTGGAAGAAAGTGCAAAAGCCAATTTGGCAGAAGGTCCAAGTGCCAGTAACGAAAGAAGTGCAAGTCCCCTCCTGGAAACAGATCTGGAAGCCTGTGTGGACTCAGGTGCAAGTTCCAGTCGTCAAAACTGTCCAAGTGCCTGATTGGAAGAAGATCTGGATCCCTGAGTGGGTGGACGATCACAGTCCGGCTCCTGTCCCAGCGGACACCTACGGGCCTCCAGGATTCGGAGGCTCTGGAGCACATGGGGTATCCGACAGCTACGGAGCGCCGGGATTGGGGGGCTCTGGAGGACACGGAGTATCAGACACGTACGGACCTCCATCACTGGGAGACTCGGGAGGACACGGAGGGGACGAAGGATATCACTACGAACCACCTGCCGCTCCTCAAAAGAAGCTCATCTGGAAGCCCAGCTGGAAAAAAGTATGGAGAACCGAGCACAAGAAGGTCTGGGAGTCTCAGAAAAAAATGGAATGGAAATCTGAGTGGAAAAAGGTAAAGTTATAATAGAAATTAGGGGGAATAAGGAATTAATTGGTAGGCTATTCTAATAGTTAATGAATATTTCTGCTGTTTGCTTGGATATTACCGTAGTTTTAATTGACGTTTTTCCCATCTTTTTACAGATCTGGGTAACTCAGAAAAAACAAATCTGGGTGACTGACAAAAAATTAGCTTGGAAGGAGGAGGATGTCAAGGTATGGGTGCCAGTGAAAAAACAAATCTGGATCAGTCAGAAGGTGAAAATTTGGAAGGACGACTGGAAGAGTGTGACCGTGCCCGTTTGGAAGCAGGTGCCAGCCTGGAAGAAAGTCTGGAAGCCTATAGTGGAGAAAGTTTGGGTACCGAGCGAGCCCCATCACGAGGAGCATCAGGGATATCGGCGATGAGATGCGCCTGCATTCTTCTTATTCTCAAATAATTCATCAATGTGAATATAATATTTAAGAGAATTTCGACTTTCCAACTAGCCATGACTCTTGTAAATATCTTTCCTCTGTAACTATTAATCACGTTACTTGTTTTTTTTTATACGAAAATAAAGATGTAGAACTTTTTTAAATTGCGATTTATGTTGCATTCAGTGCTCAATTGATTCCCGGAAGGATATGCCGGATGATGGGGAAGGGGGATTAGTTAGAGGGGGTGGTGAACAGGGAGGGGAGGAATCGTGTACACCAACGTGTAACGAAGCTAGAAGGGGTCTCTGAGGTCACAGAGCTAACCCACGGCCTTTAATGTCGTACTTTCTCCACGCAAAGTGACTTTCCCACTCGGAAGTATCTTCACAGAGAGAAGTACATCGCCATCATCTGTCTGGAAGGCTTCATGTTTCATTATTTTTATTCACCGGTAATCCTCAATATGTATTATATTAACCAAAACTAATTGAACTACTGCCAGGGTAATAAAATCAGCGTTACCCAAGAATAAATTTCCCCATCTGTATGATTATTTCCTCCCAGCGAGACTGAGGGCCCATGTGAGGTGAAGCTTCCGGGTAAAGGGTCTCACAAGTTGGATATCAAAGTGTGGAAAACATCAATTGCCCGCGGGACTTCCTCGAGAGCCAGGGAAAGAGTGAAAGTTTGTTCAAGGCTACGGAGACTACTCGATCTTCCTCCTCCGGTTATCTTTTTATTTCTGCAATTCCTTTTTATTTCCCTTTTCTTTTTTATACTCTCACCGTACGTTATTGGCTTTTTCTTCGTATTAATTCTTACATATTCTTCCTGAGACTGGGCCTGAATTAAATACGAAAGTGGATCGAGAGCGAGAGTATTATTGAGTTATGTATTAGGCGCAATGGAGTGGCTAAGCGTGCTCAGCATATTGAGCGAACATCTCACGTAATAGAACGCGCGATGAAAATGCTCGGGCGTACGAGCTATTGTGGAGATTGGCTTTTGAATAAACTGTCTAGTGCGTTCATTATTCTGTCGATCATTACAGATATTATTACACAATGGAATATTCTAGAAGAGGTTCTAACGGCCGGGGGAAATCATTCATTCAGCGGAATTTTACATTACGTAGGAATGTGGGCAGCCACCGGGGAGATAAAAAGACCGAGTGAGTGAAATGTGTGGGGATCTTCTTTTTTTCAGAGATGAAAGAAATTTCTAAATAATTCATGGACGGTCGTAGGTCAACTGGTGAGCCATCACCCAAATGCCGTCAGAGATTTTAATGTATTCAAATGAATTGCTATAAACTTTATGACGTGGGCGGATAACTCATGGAATTATGCCAGAAAAATTTCGCAATTAATTTTATAGAATTTTCTACTTTATTCCATATAATTGCACTTGACATTGGAAAGTGCACGTGAACTTGGGGGAGTATGGGGCATTGAAAATAAGAGCGATTCGCACTAGTGCTCTAGTGCTACCTACTTTGGCATAATATGTTGGTCTGCATTTGCTGCACCAGTGGGCTGATGTCTACCATTTTCACTTTTACTCGGGGCCTAGGGGGCCTGGGGACAGGCCACTTGTGTGAAAGATCGGCTTGAGATGCATTTAGAGGACATTGTCTATTGTTTGAACAATATGTCATTGGATCTGTAAAACTTTAAGATGTTTTGCTTCCAGGGTGATGTTAATCTTCAGCTGATACCTTCCCTTGTGATCAATAATAATGTTATCCAAATTTCCATTGTCTATTTGGATAATAAAAGTGAGATTACCATCTCCAAGAGATTTATATTTTCTGCTCACCAAATTTTCCTCTCCATATATCTTCAATTAAATTCACCCAATGGCATGGCATTACGAGAGTACGAGTCACACACCGCCTCCAAGGCTTAAGAAAAAGTCTAACAACTGTCGCACGAACAGGTTGTGAACCTTGCGCTACGAGTCAAGCGCAACTTTCACGGCTCTAGTATATATGGCATTGACTCTGTGAAAAAAAAACAACAGGTCTCTTGCAATCTTTCCACAAATCCTGATATCACTTCCACCTCAATCGATCATTCAACTTTTAATTCATCCGGTTAAAACTGTCCTGTCGGAGCTGATGGACTTTCTTTCAAAATAAACATGACTGGAGTTATTCCAACTACCTTGGAATGCTCTTTCCCCTATGGGAACTTCACTTCTCGCTGAAGTAGAAGAAATTTGCCTGCCTACACAAATAAAATAGAAGATTTTATGTCTTTTTTTTTTTACAACGTCTGAGATCACTGATTTGTTTGGCAATTCTACGATACACGATAATAAAAATCCGCACGAACTTTCTCAGAATAATTTTGAATCCGCCGCATTCCGACACTGTGGGAGTGCAAGTGAAGCGAGATTAGTCATGTCACCATCGAAATCCTCATGACCTATGCCAAATCGGCGATTTTCACAGAAATCTGTAGCGAAGTGGTAAAACGAGATAAGTGCATTTTACATATTTTTTTAAAATCCGTTTTATCTCGGTAAGGAATGATGTTGGGAAAAATGATGAGAAGAATTTTTTTATTGCAAAATTGTTCAGGTACAAAAATGATCTTGTGACATTATCTCCTAAAACCACCCTTCACTGAGATAAATCCGTGTTTTATAACGACTGAAAAAATACGCTTATCTCGTTTCACCACTTCGCGTACAGAAACTATTACACCCAGCCGAAGTCAAAGGACATAAAAATTCCAGAAAGAGGAATAATTTGCGTTCGTTTTTCTGGAATTTTGCATTTTCTCCCACTGCAACTATGCGCCCACAGTGTATTGTCTCCACTTTCTTTTCCTTCCATGATTGGAGTGTAACAGTCCTCATGCTGTACGTATTGCGTACTTTTGTCCGGTGTCCAGTGCCAACGACGAATATCAATATCTAGAATTTCGATTTCGCCGGTTACGACTCACCTCGTCTCTGAATTTATTGCACTCGCCTCCCCCCCCCGAGCGTGGGAGTAAAGAGCAAAATTAACATTGGCAATAGAGAAAAAAAATTGCCAATCTATTGGCCTTAAGAGTTGGGTCCACTCAATTTATACTTTCTCAGCATTCCTTGCGGCGAAAAATATCCTCACACACGAGTCCCATTGCCCCGAGGCCGTAGATCATGCAACGATCCACCGCTCCAGGATCATTATTGGAATAAATGATGATCGATGGAGCGATATTTTCCATACTTTCTACCTCATGAGTGATACACTTCCTCGAAATACTCGGCGAAGTGACGATTTTCATGGATTCGTTCCGCTATGAGGAACGTGGTCATCAGCACGTTAGATATGAGACAGGGGTAAAGAAAGTGAAACGCCACTGACGTAATTGGAGTCGTAATATTTTTAGGTTTCTGTTTCGATCGTTCATTTCTCCAATTTACGGTCGAATGTTAACGAGCAATTTTGACGCCCCTGTATACCTGACCTAGGGGCCTTTACGAATATAAATTTACTATTATTTAATTATCGTCAGCGAAAGCACTTATGCAGGAGTTAATTGTTACAAATTTTCTTCATCAATTCATTTTATTTGTTTATACGAATGAAAGTTTTTCCCCGAGCAAACTGTGTTCCATCTGCCGGAAACAATCAACTGCTATTTTCTTAATTAATTTATGCATTAATTCATTTATAGTCGATGTTTAACAGCAAGATCA